>JAQBSW010012345.1:0-17054 GCA_029291075.1 Eudiplozoon nipponicum | reverse complement strand
TTCGTTCACACGGGCTTTGGTATAGCTTGAAGCTTAATACGCAAAATCTAATATCTAACTGCATAGATATTAGTATTCATTATGATAATACTATGAATAATGATATTATAATAAATATGCTGGACCAACAAAGTTACTCCGGTGCCTAAGATTACTGAACATATTACATTTTATATCGCGTTAGGCAAATTTCATCAGGAGTATCAAATTTATGAAACACAAAAATGAAATTAATTTGTAATTTACAGTATGAACATGGGATGAAACTGCATGCCTTTTTATGCCTTCAACAAGATAGTTAATGCTTGTTTGTGTGTCTCGAGTTCCCAATTAATATTTATCTGCCTGATGTGTAACCATACTTGTTCTATTATATTATAAAACCGCAAATGCTATTTCTTTCACTAAAATCAAATTTGTGGACTCAATAATGTCAAAAAATGAAATAAATTAAGCTAACTTGCCACGAGCCACCGGCAGTGAATCTACCAAGTCAATAGGCAACTATTTCTTACGTGATGTGTCATTGAAAGCATTCACAGTGACTCTTTCCCTTTTCTGTGGCTTACAAATCTGACATGTATTGCATTGTGGAAAATATCTACGAATCTCTTCCGACATGCCGGGCGAATACATTAGCGGATAAAATTTCCCGATGTAGCTCCCGATACAGGCATTTCCCAACGTTTCACGCCAGAAAACCATCAGTTCCGTTCGTATCGCCCCATAACAAAGCATTGCAATGCCCGTCCTTCTTTTTGCACAAGTAGTACATTCTGCAGAATCAAAGCACTTTATCGTGCGGACACAAATTTATCGCTTTTTAACTATCTGAGCATTTCGTAGCATGTGGTATAATGTCCCTGTTATTTCGAGACTTTGTTAAGTAGCAAAATTTCAAACAACGGAAATAGGGCTCAGCACATCGTCTGCCGCATTCCGGTACTAGCTCGAACATGAATCGTTACATCGAATTCCTTGAGCTCTTCCATAGCTTGCTGTACTTATTTCTTTTCAATAACATTGACTACCAATGCACTATTGCTTCGTGATCGGTATAGACGTCTAGATATCTACCGACGAAAAAAATATCTAAACATTCATTGTGCTCATCGTACGACCAGTAGTTCAATTGTGGTGACGATTTTGTTTATTTCCGCTTTAGGGAGTGCGCGACTTATATATGTCAACGTATTTAATAGTTCACGGTTCATCGTGCACAAAAAAATCTATCGATTTCTCATTGTGATCAAATGGTACCTGTGTGAATGACTTTGGTATGCTGGAACCGCTACCTTCCATCGATCCGTGGGTCGAACCCTAATTTGCCTATAGCCCTGGTTTAGATCAAGCAGGACAAACTATGTTCACTTCACAAGCTGTAGAAATAGATCACGCAGAGCCAGCATGGGATACGAGTCCGATTGGGTTACGGAGTTCAATTGCCGGTAATCAGCCGCCGATCGGAGAAAACTATCTTTTTTCATAACTGAAAAAAATTAGAGCTCAAAAATCAGATGAAGATGGCTCAAGGACGCCAACGCTCTTGCGTTACCTGAGTCGCTGCTGCTAGTTTCTGTAAAGCTAGCAGCATATACTTTTGTGGTTTGTAATCTTCATTTCTAGCCATAGTTTAAAGCGTTTGGCCATTTGCCTAGAAAATTTAATGGAATCAGGGAGTTGTAATTTGGAGATTCATTGACTTCGAAAATCTTTCCACCTTCCGGACAGATGACTGCTTTCTTCTTGCATATCGAATCTGTAGAATTGATGTTCTTCGGCCTCGAGAATTATATTCATTTGTTTTGACAATCAATCTTTTAAACCGATTGTCTAATAAATTATCAATTCAACAAAGGTGTTTGGGTATTTTCTACTACAAAAAATTATAATTAAATGCCCCATTCTCCTGCAGCCAACATCGACGATCCAAAAGCCCGATGCATATTTTCTGTCATAAGTTTGACGTTGCATAACCGCCAAGTCATTTGGGATACCGATACATCAGCTCCAGTATCCAATTGCAAAATCACAGGCTGTTTGTTGAAAAGTTCTAGAGATTTAACTTCAATTTTATTCCTTACGTGTGGCAACGTTTCCCAGGCTAAAAATTCTTTGAGGACCACCTGATTCAGAACAGTCTAAAGAGTACTCTGCTTGTCCTCTTCTCATGGTCCATAATTATGAGCAACAAGTGTTTACCTTTTGACTAGGTTTTCGATTACCAATGTTAGTTATGTTGTGGACACTATAAACCTATTAAACTGACCGTTCTCTCGGAGAACTCTACTGATCATGCTGCTCACAGCTGGTGTCTTCATACGTTCAGCTTGCTTCCAAGCCACTGCGTGTCGCCATCTTCCCTGGAATAGCCGTATAAGTTGCAAAGAACATCCTTGTGGGGTGTCTCTACTGTCGGCATTTGGAACGGAGCTCATGCGTGTTGTCGCCTCAGCCAATGTGGTATTCATTATGGCGGAAATTTTTATAGCCCAGGTAATTTCTTCCAGACCTCCTGGCAGGCTCGTTATTGTGCCATATATTGTGTAATCAAGCATCAAAAGCATGATGAGCTCATGCGGTTGCAAACCGTGAGAAGACCATCGCACTCGTAAGTGGTTTGTATATGAAAAATTCATAAAACAAAACCTGAGGCTAGGCGCGGAAGTGTTTCGACACTTTCCGTTTAAATTCGGCATACGGAAGGTGTAAAGGCAATTATCATTGGACTACACCTGTTTGATCAAGTAATTCCTGGACAGCCACGCGCATAATACGTATTTATAATGAAACATTGTGCGCTCGCTTACAAGTTTCAAATTTTTTGAACAATAACTCTTGTTTTCTCGCATACATTGGTGCAAGCATTGGAGCAAATTCTCGGAAATGACTTATATATTCAGTTAAACTCGCCCACATAAGTAAGTCTGTTGCCTCTTGAGTGCGATCGCCATTGGTTTGTTAACCAATATTAGTTTGTTCGTTAATGCGGACTCCCTCAGAATTTACTATAATCGTAGCATTCTGCATAGACTTAATTACCTCTAACTCCGTAGTTAGCGTGGTCATTTGTACAGACAATATTCTTAATAAGTTATTTTTGCTCAACCCAAATGATTTTTATTTATTTAATTATTTGTAGGAGTTTGATTGTTTAAAGCTGATCCGTTAAGTAAAATGAATTACAAATAATGATTATTTCCTATTCATTTCTGTGACTTGACAATTTTGCGAGGGTTTTGTATTTTAATAGCATCATATATAAATTGTGAAATTGAATATTTCTCGGCGTCAAAGGTAGCAACTGCAACAGGGAGATAGTATGAACTTCAGGCCCGAAGAGTTACCAATTAGGTTTCAGCTCAATGAAAGGCTAACAAAATAACACTGTGGCATATTGCTGATATATTCGTGTAGTATGCAGCACGGGTGCCGCAGTTATTAGTGTCCTTGTTTGGGTCCCTTCCGTGGCATAACCTGGACAGTACTGGAAGATTTCCCAATAAAGACAAAACCGTTCTACCGGATTAATTGCCTTTGCTTCCAAATGTAATGTTGAGTTTAAACTAACAACAAATCAAAAATTAATAGAATGCTATCAGACTTCAAATCAACTATCCAACATTTCGATAATAATTTAATTAAAAATCCCTCTATTATTTGGAAAAAAATTAATCCTACTAAGGCGGATGAAAATTAGCTACATGTAGGTAATATATGAAAAGAATGCCAAAGTGTTTTGACCGGTGGAAATGACAAATTTTAGTTTTTTTGTACGCATATGTTGAACAAACGTGACGTATTAAATAAGTTGCGAGATTCAGAAATAAAACACGATAGTACTAGAAATTACTGATGAATGTCTAATATTGACGGATCCAGTCTCTCTAAAAATTGCATTTGAAAGTGTTATAGTCTTACAATCTAAATTTTCTTTATGAAATAATAACATTTTCACTTATAACAAAGTTTTTAAAAAATTATATTAAATCTGGTATCATTTTACGAATCTATTTCGTTCTGATACTTCTAGGCGTAAGACAATTTGTCATAAGTTATGTCACAAATATTACTGTGATAAGCGCAAAGTTGAATTTCATCGAAAAAGACTGAATTTTCCTTCAATGTTACATTGAATTCCATTTAAATATTTTCTGTGAAGTGTGACACGAGACACCATATTAGCTTGCTATACATTTGGCTACGTGTTTTTAGCGTCATTAAGCTATTTGGTTCTTAAATCAGATTAACTATGACTTAAAAGCGAGTACGCTATTTGTCTGATTAAAATTATTAAATATTTGAACGAATCGGCGGGAGATTTGAGAGCATATTATTTGATTTTGGTTAAACTTTTAAAGTCAAACAAATTGAAGCAAACTAAAAGTAATTTATTATATGCAATGCTAAGCATGCCGAACAGAAGTAAATTTAACGGTGAGAATTTAAATTAGTAAAGAAGACGTAATGTGAAAATTTATTCACAACCGTAAACCAATCCTGAAATATGATAATTTCACAAAAGTTTCGTTACTAGTTGAATTTATTGAAGACTTTCTTCGTTAAGATATTGAATGCGAACATTCAAATTGCGTATTCTAATTTGCATAATCTGGCAGTAATTGCTGGCTTACATTTTTCTACTTCACGAGATAGACAGCTGTCACGATGATTTAACAGACTGCGGAGTTTATTCTGCAAAATTTTGAGGATTAGGTGATTCAAGAGTATTTACTTAATCAAAAAATTAAGGCCCAGATTCAAACCATTGTATGTTTTCACAGTATAAAAGATAATTTTTATAAAACATATAAAAGCACTTTGATATAGCCACATAAGAATGGAATAGTGTGTGATTCATAATTAACTGGAATGTAAAATTAACGAATGAATTTCAGAAATTTTCTTGTAAGCCAGGTGCTATTATTTGAGCCGATGTGTTTTATTACAGTTGTAGAAGCCATTATTTCATTGAAAAAAATGCTAAAGCAGCTGGTTTTAATAAAAACACTAAAAAGCCTATATTCTCAGTAGAATAATCATTTTTCAAGTTGTTTTTAATAATCACTAATATCAACATGCGTGTTGCAGCTAAAGCGAAATTAATTCAATCGCGCATGTAAATTTCTTTTTAAAGAAATATATACCAAAAAAAAGCAAAAATACATATGGAATACAGTTTTTAATTCATTGTAGCAAATATTTAATAGCAAGAGGTTGATAGATATTAGATCTACGAAGCAATTTTTTGTCCGAAAAGTTTGATTTGAATTTTATTGGCCCAAAAGTCAAGATTGCAATAAGCAGCTTCTTAACGTTAAACAGTTAATTGGGTTCAATAAATATTTACGTAGAGCGGAACCATTTTTAACGCTAAAAAATATTAGGATAAATTGGCTATCTAGATAGGAACAAATGTTTTTTAGCATGCTATAAAACTGGAAATCTACATATAGTCACAAATACTAACGCATTTCCACCATTCCATGAGCATCAACTGAATACAATGGCAAACCGTTTAGCGACAATCAAACCGCAATTCAAATATTTGGCAGGGAAAACTGCTATGCTATTCCGAGCGTTACTGGGCTTACACGCATTATAAAAAAACAGGAAATTTTTGTTCATTCTGCCTTTGGTGTACCCTTCTGGTCATATTTCAAATAATGTGGTACTAGATGCGCAAAACATACAAAATTGCATATATATTTGTTCTCCGCTACAAACAATATATAACTCTTATTTATTTAGTTGAATGATGGCATGAATACCGCAAAATGTGATAAATGATTTCGATCAAAGCCAGATTGTATAATTTACTAGAGTAACAATTGTTCAGAAATGGTTGTAATTAACAATTTTAGTGAACTTTAGCATGCATTGAAATCCATCGTGCGGTATAGGTATCCTTTACAGACTCCGTTGAAGTCACATTGTCGATGTTAGCTTCACTAATGCATGTACACAAATTCGTCTAGGAGATTGAACCATCCTATTATCTCACATTCTTTTCCCGAATACATAGCGGGTAAAGGGCGTAATACCGGCTCCTAATGATGAGTCGCCAGTAAGCACGAAATAAATGTGCACGAGATTATACATTCCGTTCATGCTGTCTTTGGTTTATCCTTCTGGTCATAACTGAACTAATTTGGTACTAGGTTCGCAACACCTAATACATACTAAATTTGTTATGTGTTGCAAAACATCTAATACACAACAGCACAAATACTATGCAATCGCGAAACTGACCTTACTGCATATTTCGCCACATAAAGTGATAAAAATTAACAAAGAATTAAATATTCTGGCGTTGTTGAGAATTCCTTAAATAAGGTTAACCACGTTGAAATCAAAACTAATCATTTCAAAAGAGTGAAACTAATCTCACGGACACCCTGTGGCAAACGGTAGATTTTTTATATGGTACACCATCTAATGTAAAATTGCATCGATGTCCATATCAAACTTGCACAATTGACTTAAATAATTATTATCAAAACCATTGAAATCAGTTATTAAACAGACATTAAAAAAGGTAAAAAATACAATGATTGTGCAGGTGGTAATGAAACTTCTTTTAATCAAGTTTGTGAGATTAAAGTAAACACCAATCTAATTTTATTTAACCAGTAGTCGAACAAGATAGCAAAATTATCGTCAGTCACAAGTACTGACACGTTTCGATAACCATTAGAAAACGACGACAAACTGACTAGCGAGGATCAAATCGCAATGCATATATTTTACTTGTATATTGTCGCTAATCAGTTTTCCGTCGAAATCTGATGATGATCATGGGATATAGAAATGCGTGAGTACGTTTGATCGACGGCAGTTTTGCTATGTTGTTTGTCGACTGGTTAAATACAATGGAAATAGTGTTTGCTTCAAACACGCAAACTTGTTTTAAACAATTTTAAAGACCAACCGCGTGATCTTTGATTGTTTAATTGCATTAACTATATATATATATATATATATATATATATATATAGAGAGCAGTAAATATATATATATATATATATATATATATATATATATGTAAATATATATATATATATATATATATATATATATATATATATATATATATATTTATGGAAGCTGTAAAAACGTTCGTGAGTGTATTGAAGTTGTGTAATCAAAATTTTCACTTAAGTAAAATGTACGCGAGCCTAATAGAGGTGAGGCCGCATATCTAATTTCGCTTTCCGTTATGAACCTATGCTATGCGTTATGAACCTCGCAAGTTAGATTGCTGCCGTATTCTGATGATGATCATAGAAGGTCGAAACGCGTCAATGCGTGTGATTTAAGGCGGTTTTACTATTTTTGTCGACGACTGGTTAAATACAATGGTAGTGTTGATTGTTTCAATCTCTCAAACTTGATTTAAATACATTTTACCATCACCTGCGCAATCATTGATTGTTTAATTTTATTACCGATACACGCCGAGAATACTGTAAGATGTTAATGTTCGTGGCTGCATAGAAACTGTGCAGCCGAGAGTTCCAGGAATATATCAATATTTGCGAGACTATTAGAATTAAGAGCCGCATATCTAATTTTACTTTCAATATATATTTATGGCGATTTGATCATCGTTTGTCAGTTTGCCGTCGTAATCTGAGGATGAACATGGAAGGTCGAAACACGTCAGTACGTGTGACTGGCGGTAGTATTGTCAAATCCTTTGACGACTGGTTAAATACAAGTAGATTGTTGATTACTTCAAGCTCGAAAACTTGAACTAAAGAATTGTTACGACCACCCGCGCAATTAATTATTGTTAAATTGTATTGCCTATATATGTATATGTGGCGAAAGCCGCAAACAGTTGACGTTCGTGACTGCATAGAAATTGTGCAGCCGACATTTCCAGTCAAGTTCAATGTATGCGAGATTGCTAGAAGTAAGAGCCTCATACCTAAATTTGATTTCCATATATATTCAATTCGGTTTGATCCTCGATAGTCAGTTTGCCGTCGTACTCTGATGATGATCATGGAAGGTCGAAACGCGTCAGTGCGTGGCGGTAGCTCATACGGTGTCTGGACAACCGGTCAAAATAAATGGGATTGGTGTTTATCAAGCTCGCAAACTTGATTTAAATAATTGTTACCACCACCCGCGCAGTCAATTATTGTTAATCAATGGCCTGCGAGCGCGTATATTTGGGCGAAATGCTGCAAATGTTCCGCGTTCTATATAGACGAAAAAGCGTCGACGGTATGTTCGCATTTGAGGTGAGGTCAATATAACTAATTTTGTTTTTCATGTGTATGCAAAACGGTTTCATCTTCGCTAGTTAGATTGCCGTCATACTCTGTTAATGATCGTGAAGGGTCGACACGCCTCAGTACGTATGACTGACGGCAGTTTTTCCATGTTTATCATCGACTGGCTAACTACAACGGCATTTATGTTTACTTCAAGCTCGCAAACTTGATTTAAAGTATTGTTACCACCACTTATTTGATCTACGTTACAAAAAATCCCACATAGGCCACCGTTTGTTTACCTAGACTTCCTAATGCAAAACTGAACAGTAGATGCTTTATCCTTTTTTGAATGAAATAAATCTTTTCGTAAGGCGCGATACTGCAGGGTTGATTCGACTATCAGTCGATGAAATTCCAACTCGTTATGTAACAAACTATGCTGAAAACAGCAATACTGTCTAACTGCTTGCTTTGGAAGAACCGCTTCTCATATTCATGATATTTTAATAATGAACAAATATTATTAAACTTGAACAGCATTCGTAAAATATTTTTAAATGTTAGCACATTGTCTGTTCTTCGTTTTGACTAGCACAGGTTGAATTCCAATTTTTTGTTTCTTGGAGATATTTCGACGGCCTTTGCAACAGTCTTTTTCAATTTACCCAACATTACAAGTGTAAAAAAACAAACTAATGAAGCAAGCGCGATGTTTACTCTAGACAGATCATTTCTACTTCAGTCTAGCCTTTAACTAGACAGTTACGTGTCACTTATTTGTGTTTGTATATCCATATCTGATAACTGAAATTAGTTTGGCCGAGCATGAATTTACCATTGCATGCCTTAGACTCATTGCTTAATACACATAATGTGAAATGAGGCCACCAAACCACTGCCAGTCATCTAAAGCACATTTCAATGGAAGTTGTAAATTTAGCAATCAGAACGAACCATTAGCGTGCGAAATTTCACCCAAACCACTCGGGATGTACTCAGGATTGTTTTTTTATTAAAATAATAGTTGCTTTCATATCATTAAGTAGGCGCCATTCAAGCGTGTGCATGTTCATGGTTAAATTTTTTTGAAAATTCAGTTAAATTTTATTATTACACACGTACGGACGCCTAAATGAAATGGCAGTAAATAGAAATTAATTTATCATTTACTCGCGTCAGAATAATTATTTGTTCGAAACATTTGAAATGCAGTTTTACTGGACTGATCTCAATAGATAGAGTGGGGGAAGACGGAAAAAAGTCTTATTCAATAAAATTAGAAGCTTAATTAAGATGTTAAATAAAATAAGTGATGTTGAGTCAAGAAAATTCAAAAAGTTACTTAAGGGAAGAATTAGCAAGACAAGGAAAGAAGTTAGAAGCCCTTTAATTAGCGTTTTAAATAAAAACGAACAGTTATAGGGCTGAAATTTAAAAGGATTATATTATCAATAATTTCTAAAGGATTAATTGGATTATAAGCCCACTAATAAGCCAATCCTAAACCGATGTTCTTGAAATGTTGCTGGAGCTAGTCTCAGATTCCGATTCATGCAAACGTCTTTTCCCATCATTAGCTATTGCTGTATTCCAAATCGAACCTATCCATCTTTCATCATTTGTTCTATTCATATTATCACCTCAAGATTTCATTCGGATAGATTCTCTTATCAATCTCATCATTCATTTATGACTATATATTGCAATACGTCTGCAATCATCCCAGTTAATAGTGCGTCCAGTTCCCACTACAAGACGCGCAAGGTCAGATTTAACCACATATCTATGCAGTTCTATTTTAGCCTCTTCTTACTATGATTGGGTGTATAGTATCACCAACTTACATGAGACTACATGCATTGAAAGGGATTTCATACACTCCTGATGTTTCTAAGGCTTCAATCTTTTCTTTTTGTTTAGGGAGTCTAGTGACTAGGTTATGATTCTGTTTTAATCTGTCCTTATATCTTATTTTTAATTATTAGATTTTACTTTCTACTTAGTTTAGAGTCCAGCAGTACCATGATCTTACGATCTTCCTTCTCCCTATCAGAATTTATGTAACTCAATTTGGGATAAAATTTTCTGATGACATCCATTATTGTTGCTTCTAATAAATGAAGAGGATAACCATTAGCCATGAACATATCGCGCAGTCTGCCTAATTACAACTTTCTGTGCGCTATATCTATTAATCTAAGGCTTTCTAAGTTAATGACTTTAAGATACCAATTTTCATACGATACGGGTGATTGGACTTAAAATTAAGAAGGATTCCCGAGTAATTATCCTTCATAATAATATACCTTTCCAATAAAGCGAACATTGGTTGCGTGGGTGGTGATAAAAATTATTATAATCAAGGTTGGTTACAATTTCTTACCATTTTTTTACTAATTTGATATCACAAAATGGAAATTCACCCAATGATTTCCTTTCAAAGGTAAATTGAAGTTCTCCCTTTCGACTAGTTAAATTTAGGAAATTCACCATTTCGTTATCACCATTGTTCCAGATCATTAATATATCATCCAGGAACCCTGGGTAAAAGTTTGGCATTATTTTTGCCTTATTTACAAGGTCATATTCAAATAATGCATAAAGATTTTACTAGTGGTGTAGAGAGAGGTTGTCACATAGGAAAATTTCTAATTTGTTTATAGAATAGTTTCCTAAATTTAAAATATGTAGAGGATATATGTAGACATCATGTACGTGTTGTGCCCAATCCCCACTTTGCTTCCTTCTAATATTAAGAGGTGATTAACTAGGAAACCTTGAAAATAGTCCATGTCTCTAGGTACCGGCATATTTCGTGAGTATATATATATATATATATATATATATATATATATATAGGTATATAAACCAAACTCTCTAATCTAATACCTCATCTAGTACACATTTAGTAGCAAGTTCAAACAACTGATACGAGTTCACGAATTTATAGTTGAAAAAGTAGGAATATTTTCTAATTCTATGACATAAAAACTTAGATATTTTAAAATTTGTGAAACGTTAGACTTCGACAATATTTCATAATGGGTTATCAGGCTTATGCACTTTAGCCGTATCATACAATCTCGTTGCAACAGTATCTCTTTGTATGAATGTGTTACCACGAACCGAATCCAATTCATCGCTATTAATCATATCATTGATTTATAATTTATACTTTTCCTTGTAACCTCTTCGTTTGGTTTTTAGTTATTTTTGTGTATACTTCCGCATTACTTATCTTTTCTAAAATTTTGTTATTATAATACAATTGACTCATCAGAAATGTAACTCCTCCCTTACCTGTTTTGCGACATAAACTTCTTGTATATTAACTCATTTCTGAGTCGTTAAATTTCGTAGTTTGGCTTAAGTTTATTCTACTTGTGTATAAAAGCGATTGTGGTAACCTATAGTCAAAATTTTACCTCCTCTGTAGTAAGTTGCGCCAATTTGACAGCCCCTGTATTTTCCTCATTTATAACTAATCTTTCATTATCCATAGCCATGTTTAAACCACTGTTATGTAGTTTAACTTGATCCCACTTAAGATTTATTGTTGATAAGTTTACTACTCCATTAATTGCGATTAATTTACTATTTTCGTTGTGTCTATAAATTCCAAAATCAGCCAGTTTCCCATCATGTCCTTTTCGAACTTTTTGAATTTCTATATTAAAGATTTTACACTAAAATACAATTAAAACTATCTAAGTATTATAGAGAAATTAACGTCTACTGTAATTTAGGTTTCTCTTAAGTAAGTAAAAATTTACGTTTATTTAAATCACTAACCAATGTGTTCATAATATTTACAAAAGGTCATGCTTAAGAGACACCATTCGCGTTTAACTTAAAATTTAGCTTAAAACGAAAATATTTAGGAATAACACTATGTTTTGAACAACGTTTTAAGTATGAAATATTTGACGCTTGTCATTTCGCATAGCTATTGTAAAATTTGCCAGCGTTGATTCTACATTTCCATGTCAACATTTGCTTGAAAGAATGTAAAAATTGGAAAACCATATTTATCAAAAATACCTGATCTGCGTTTTGACTAATAAAGGCTGCTTTGCAGTTATTTGTTTTTTGAAGATATGTCGATGGCTTTTGGGGGCCAACTTGTCAAATATTTGTAAAAGTTCACAAATTATTAGACTGAAAATTAGAAAAATTGATTACATTTTGTTTTCACCTTTGAGAGAGATACAAAAAAATTAAGAAAATCACATTGTTATACTGTCGCTCATTTAAGCCGAAAAGAAATCATAATTTTGACAAACTGTCAACTGACTGAATCTCACATAATTTTCCCAGTTTTTGGTGGATAATTTGCTTATGTTCCATGCATTATCACGATTAATAAGTCTAATTTAAATTGAAAGCAAATTATGAGATAAAGTTATTTGCAATAAAAATTTATTGAGTTAATTATAAAATGGTTAATACGTAAATATTAGGGATAAGACCAAATTTAATAAAGTTGACACTGTCGTGATATTAAAATAAATCCTACTTTATCTGCAAAAAATTTTGTAAACGAATTAAATGCAAAATATAAACGAATCGTCCGCTTTGAGTACCAACCTGCAGTCTGATAACATAAGCAATTCTACATCTTACAAAAGCAATACTGTTGATATTATATATATGTATATTATTACATATATATATATATATACATATATATATATATAGAGAGTATATATATATATATATATATATATATATATATATACAGTGAGGTGGCTTTGAAGTCCCATTGTCGAAGACTTTGTAAAGTTAATCCCACTACTGCAGATTTACATATCTGCAAAGGAGTTTGTTCAAAAGCTAAAGTGATATAGGGGATAATACCGGTTCCTACCGATGAGTCGCTGCAAGTTATTATTAAACGAATGTACAAGGAGATTGTACGTCTGTCTCAAGTGCTGTCTTATTCTTTATCCTCTGCCCTATTTAAACTAATTGTTACGAGGTCCAAAACACCTAACTAATACTTCAGATATATTACATATATATACATATATATATATATATATATATATATATATATATATATATATATATATATATATATATACTTATTTATTTATTTATTTATTTATATATAATGTTCTCAGCAACAAACAGAAGCACAATTGAAAAACGGTGTATCGATGTTATTTTCTTCCATCTGAAAGCCACTACCTCTGGGATTCCCCGTAAAAAACGACTTAAAATGGCAACCAAAAATCGACCCAAAAGAAATTAATAAGCCAAATCGTTTAGGAGTTTAAATAAAACAACTACACAAGTTTAATCGATAACGAAACTACCATCAAACGCAACGCACTGACGCGTTTCGACCTTCCGTGATCATCATCAGTGTACGACGGCAAACTGAATATCGAGGATCAAACCGCATTGCATATATATGAAAAGCAAAATTAGATATGCCGCTCTCACCTCTAGTAGTTGTGCACACATTGTACGTGATGAACATGGAAGGTCGAAACGCGTCAGTGCGTTGCGACTGGAGTTAGTTTTGTTATGTTGATTGACGACTTGTTAAAAATAATGGGAATGGTGTTTATTTCTATAATAAATAGAGTGTAAATATCAGAGAAATTCCTGGTTATCGATAATATGAATGCTAAATTTGTGCGCTTATGTGACACAGCAATCCAGCTGGATAGCACACATCTTTTAATCTCAACGGGCATGGATAATGGTAAATGATAGTTGGATTGTTACTCTGAGCTTAGGCTACACATTTGCGTAGTACAAACTTACGACTTAATGGAAGGTGTTGCAAAATAATGCTTCTTCCCACAGCGGGAAACAAGACGACATAAGTGTATCCAATAGGCATTTTTTGGAGATGGCGTTATTTCATTCAAGACATTCTTACGCTTTGCAACACTTATATCGTCTCGCTTCATTCAATTATCTGTCGTAGATTTGCACCACATTTACTGGAAAGCTAAATTAGAATATAAATCAAATTTATGTAAGCACACTGGGACAGTCGTTTTTCGATAAAATATATAAAGATTTAACAAAAATTGGTATTAAGTGGCCGTTATTGAGAAAACTAGAGCATATTATGGACTGATATAAATTTTGTTACGCTCAGTTTCCACGTTATGTGACATTAAAATCTCACTCATAATTATTCATAGACTTTATAAAAAGTCTAGAGAGTTTCCCAAAATAAGCCGATAATTTTGCGTAAGCTCAGCTTATGGTAAGACACGTTAAGCCAATTAAATCGCTACCTGTATGCTGATCTTCTATTCTTTTCAGCTAAAAACTTTGGAGATTAGCCCATATAGATTACGAATAAAGTAAAAGAAATGCTGGTAATTGTAGACGTATTTTGTTCTCGAACACATAGATCCTTTCGTCATTACAAGCGCTGGCTATATAACCTTTCATGTAAATCATTATACTTTCAGCTATCGTAATATTGGCGTTAGATAAAAGATGGACAGATTTGGACAGGGCAGAAACAGTTAAAGTCAACAGCATCTATATTCGATAGGATAGCGGCTTTTCTTCAACTAGGATGGAGCCCACGTATGATTATAGTGATTGGTTGAAAACCTCACGTGATATGGCATCTAACACAGCTAGGTGACATAATAATTGAAGATTTAAGGTAAAATAGTTTTTTTTACTTTTTCTACTTAGCAATGAATAATAAACAGCGAGGTGTGTGATGCATTTAAAAACCAATACAGTGAGAATTACAAAAAATATGTATTACTGATGTCTCTTGGCCTTAGATATTACGTTGTAAAAATAATGTTGTGGTGATTTTTAGGCCGCTACGTTTTTGTATATCAATTAGGCATATATCTCCATCTAAATCTGATCCTCCTTTTCATAAATAAGTACTGTTTAACTACTTATTTGTTTCTGCAGTATTTCTTGAAATTTGATTGCGGAGTGCCAGTTCCATATTTGCAAATGCCGCGTTTTGCGTACGCGGGTAGTAGCTTTGTACGGACAGTTTGACAAAGATCCAATTGATCACAATTTCCAATTTCGTTTTGTCTTCGATCGGGCTGAGTTTGTATTCGTCCCAATGGAAAAGCTGTTCCATCACAACTTTGTTTACTGGCGACGTTTCGGAAAGTGAATCCCCTTTCCATCTTCAGGCCAACTTGTCCACTTATATCCACAGCAAAATACTCACAATAGCAGATTTAAGCGAATGTTGTAACCTCGTTCCAAATCGGTCCTATTTATATATGTTTTTTTTAGCTCACCCCATTAATATACATTATTATTAAAATTATTATTATATTATTATTATTTATTATTACATGGTTACATATATACATATTATTATTATTACCATATATAGCATAATTTTTAATACTTTTTGTTCTTCTTATTATAACTAAAATTGTTACTTATATTAATATTAACTTATTTATTGGTGTTTAATCTTTTATTTTGTGGTTATTTGGCGATGAAGAACCAGTTATTAATTAAGTTGTATTAGTGTCTGTAAATGACATTGGCTATATCCAGTCTGCTTTTTGTCAGCCTCTTAGGTGAGATCTTATATAAAATAGGCATGAATAGCGTTTTTCAAAAGAATAAAAATTAAAACTACAATTTGAAAAAAAAATTGCGTTTACACGGATGCTCAATTTATGCGTGATCCTACGTCAACCAATGGAATATATAAACATTAAGATTTAGTGCATTGCAACTAAATAAAATTACAGTAACCTGCAATTATTATGTCAATATTATTTATTACATCAACGGTACCGTACTAACAGCTTCTTCAAATGAAATCTGCGCGTGAATTATCGAAAAATGTGGTGTTTATGTAGAAACTTGTTTTATCTTAAACATGAATTTTGTGTTTACTTTTTGAATTGCTTTCTTGCTCTTGGAGGCAATGGCTACTTTATGTGATGTAATGATTTGAAAATGATTACCTAAATGGAATACGAGGATGATGCAGCGAGTGGCGGAAAGAAATTTAGGACACGACAAACGATCAGTAAGAAACAATAATAATAGATACATTTTATTTTCTACATTTGTTTTACTAAAGTGTTACGCATTTTATTTGTATAAAACGGAAAACATTGTTGTGCGCATGTATTATTAGCGTTATGGCACGGGCCAATTTGAAAATATACATGTCATTGAATGAATTCAGTCATATTAAGACGTGAATATAACAGTGTTTTAGTAAACACATAAAAAATGTAAAATTTTGAAATTGCATTTTTCAAAGTCACCTTATCTGTGCTGTTAATAGAACAGGCTGACTTTCAGTTATTTTCTTATTTTGAGATATTTCAGATATAACTGGCGCCATCATCCGTCCGTCCACAGTTCATCAGAAGTATTTAAAACAAACTAACTAATGAATCGATCTTGATAGAAACACCTGACCCATCTTTACATACTTTAGTCAGTATAAATTATGGAAAAAGTAGCTCATCCAGTAGACCGGTTTCATTCATATTAAAAACTCATCAAGTACTGTCCAGAATTTGCCGCGGACAAGGCTGGAAACTGCGGCACGTCAGCTGCGGAATCTGGTGCTTTAACCACTGTACCACAATCCCGCATAATACACACAAGTTTCCGTTTTATACCTACTAATGTTTCTTGGTTAGTGTTTTTTTCATTTTAGGTGGAGCTCCTACAGCATCCAATTAGACACAATGTTCAAACTAACCAGAGCCAATCTGTCGTTATTGAACAGTGTAGAGGCCCTTTGGTCACTACCAGAAGAGAGCCTCTGAGATGCCAGGACCGGACAATCCATATATGCGGTGTGATCATATGATTTGGAATACCTCCATG
>JAQBSW010012344.1:0-17056 GCA_029291075.1 Eudiplozoon nipponicum | reverse complement strand
AAAAATTATTTTTTATTTATGAAGCCCTTTACATAAAACAACAAGCACCTGACCTTAATATTCAAAAGTTTCATCAACATGATATTCTTATCGACTGGCCAAGAATAACAAATTTCAACAACAATCTACTAGTATCCAGCCAAGAACAAACAGGCCCTCGACTAGAATCAACAAACGTACAATCGGATTGGCAACAAACTGAAGTGGAAATAACAGAGGCGCATACGATGACAGAAGTCTCCAAACGATGTGAGCGTTTAACACTGCAATCAACACTGGCGTTGTTACCATGTGAAAACTTTGCGCAACGAGGTGAAACGATCAACTATACTGGGAAAAATAGCACTTGTATATGTAACAGTGAACAATGCGCACAAATGGTTAATTCTCAAGCTATCAAAACAATAATGACCAGATCTCAGACATCACTTCGCAATACTGCGAGAATGACCTTTACATGCAAACACGCATACACACAAACACAAACGCATACACACTCACCAACCAGTCAAAACAAGAAACAGCAGTAAAAACGAGTCAGATTTGTTACCACTAGCATAATCAATTGAAAACCCAAAGTGTATAAATATGTATGATTGTATAAGTGATGATTAGTATTCACGAAATAAATGGCCTTTATCAACTTTTTTATTAATGTGTTCTTTATTCCTAATTATAAGAATATATATATATATATATATATATATATATATATAATGTCAAGATCCTGTCATTTGACCACAAATATATATATATATATATATATATATATATATATATATAAACATGTATGCATATATATATATATATTTATATATATAAACATGTATGCATATATATATATATATATATATATATATATATATATATATATATATATAATACAATTGTATTGGACGTAATAAAGAAGTAAAGCGAAAAGAGCAGATTCAGCAGAAAATGACAATAGATGATTTCACATAATATTATCTCTATCAATGCTAATTTCGGGCATTATTTCTGTAAAATTGATTAAATCAAGGGACAAATTTTAATTTTACAAATTTAGAATTAAATCTTATTTTCATTGAATAATTCGCTATGAGATTGCTCAATAGATATCTCCTTCCAAATTATGACAGGGCAATCTGAGATTTAGCTGTCATACTTAACGATATATTCAATATATTTTACTTATTAAACAAGTCATTAATACATAAAATAATAGGAGTAATTGCTGACGAAGCAGTGAACGCCGTGAAAGCAAATGGTAACCAAGTTTAATAAGTGTTAAATGGCAGAACGTTTATATTTCATATACTAATAATATATTTAATTAATAAACAAACCAATAACTTTATTAATATATAGATTCTATGTAATATAATTTTGTGCACATTAATCAATGGTGGTTATTTCTGTGAAGTATCATTTATGCAAGAGTTAATTTACATATATATATATATATATATATATATATATATATATATATATATATATATATATATATATATATATATTTAAAAAAGTTGACTTCATTAATAAATATTCTTTTTTCGATTTTAATTGTTTTTTTATTATAAACAGCGGGATAGCAGATGCTTTGGCTAAAGTATGAAAACTGTACAATCAAATACTGAAGCTCACACTAATCTGGATGGAAGACAAACTGTAAGAACGAGTCGGTTAAAAAATGACAAACTCAGCATCTTCATTTTACCCCTATGTGTTGCACGCTACGTCACCTTAATCCTAGCCCTTTATGGTCTGCCCTTAGAATCTACCTTAAACCGCAGATAAACAGGAAGAAACAACATGACTGGATGTCCATATTACTCACCACACACCGCAGAAGTCTACTTGTATGATTTGTCTAATTGTAAGTTATAGCAGATGACATGGATAGTATGTTTCACATATCAGGTAAAATAAAGTTTCAAAGTGTTATATAGGGTAAAATCTTAAAAACCAGTGGCAATATGGAGCAATTCCACATAAACAAGATTGACTACATCTAAATACTTGAAAGCTTCATTCGCACGGTATAAAATGTCAAATGCCAAAAATGAGCAATATAAAATTAAAAACGGGACATAATGAATTATGTTAGAAAAAGTGTTTTTGAATCAGTTAGAAAAAAACATTCTAAACCAATAAGGACTACACTATCACGCGCATCCTCAGCACATACAGGAGAGTTTGTATCAACAAATAAAGCAATACGACTACATGATACGACGCGTTTGTAACCATCCCAGTCAATAATGTGTCCAGTCTCCACTCCACGACGAGCAAGATCAGATTTAGCAATATGTCCACACGTAAATGCAGTTTTGCGTTCACCTCTTCTCACTTTGATTGGACGCATGGTCTCACCAACATACATTATACTACAATCTTTGCAAGTTATTTCATACACTCCAGATGCTTCACAGGGTGCAATATTTTGCTTTTTGGTTAGGGAGTATAGTACATAGTGTAAGGGATTGTTTTAAAACGGTCCTTATATTGTATTTTAAAGCTATTGATTTTACTTTCCTACTTAATGTAGAGTCCGCTAAAACCATGAACTTAGGCTCTTCCTTCCCCTTGTCCGCATTTAAGTACCTCAAATTAGGATTAAATTTTCTCACGAAATTCATCATTATTGCATCTATTAAATGAAGAGGATAACCGTTAGCCTTGAATCTATCGCGTAGTCTACCTAATTCTAACTTCCTATGCTTTATATCTATTAATCTGAGGCTTCTAATTGTTAATGACTTTAAGATACCGATTTTCATAGGATACGGATAATTCATTTTAAAATTTAGAAGGATTCCGGAATAAGTATCCTTCCTATAAATATGTATTGCTAAATTCTGACCATTTCTAATTAATTTGACATCCAAAAATGTTAATCCACCTGATGATTCTCTTTCCAGAGTAAATTGAAGTTCGCGCATTCGATTAATTTAATTTAAGAAATTCACAATCTCATTATCACCATGGTTCCATAGCATTAATATTTCATCCAAAAAACGTAGGAACAATTTTAATTTCAGTTGAGCCTCATCTAAAATATTATTTTACAAGTAATGCATAAAGATATTTGCTATCGGGACCGACAAAGGTTGTCACACTTAAACACCTCGATTTTGTTTATTAAATTCTTTCCGAAATTTAAAATAAATAGAGGACATACATATACACATCATTTTCAAGACTTGTCCAATCGTTATTTTTCTTTCGTCTAATATTAAAGAGTGATCAACTAGGAAATGTCGAAAACAATCCAAGGCCTCAGATACCAGCATATTCGTTTACATAGTTACCACATCTAAGCTTACTAATATAACCTTTTCATCTAGTAAACATTTTTCAACAATTTCAACCAACTGATATGAGTTTTACAGGGTATTTTGTAAGAAATAGGAATATTTTCTGGTGAAGATGGACCAACTGAAGAAAACTGCCGATAGACGAGCAGCTGAAAGTTTTTTGGTAAAGAAAAAAAACTACTGGAAAAAGAATAACTGTGTTTGTAGAAACGCAGATCAAGTAATTTCGATTAATCTAGTTTCGCAAAAACATTTTTTTCGTTTAAAGACTGTAAGGTTGATGCAGCAGAAAAAACCGGGATGGTTATTTTGACGGAATTATTCTATTTATTGCAAGATGAGATGATGAGGCACACCGAGCATTAGCAATGGAAGCCAGTTTGTTAAAAGATACCCAGATAGTATGCTTTAACGAGGACGCATAATTATGTTATTACTTTAAGACAAATTGCTTCATTAATTAATACGCTAATGCGTGAATTGGATAAATGGTTATAATATGACAAAGTCAGAGCAGAAACGCTTATCTCCATAAAATTTGAAAAATTCAGCTGAATTCGTTGAAAATGTAGATATATTGAATGTTAACCATCTTTTGATTTGTTTTCAAATTTTAGGTCATTATTTTAAACTTTTCCAATCAGAGAAAATAATATGTTTGCTTGTCTGTTTGTCCAGGAGAACTTCACAGACTTTGAATTCGGGGATGCGTGTTTGGTAATATTTCTCTACCCGTGTTGTTTAGATTTTAATTAATTTTCGATGGCCAACTATAGAAACAAAAAGATTGTTTAGATTTTGGTTCATGTTCAGCCCTGATCAAGGCCGATATATTTGTGTGCATTTTGGAGGAAACTAATTAGGAACCATTGTTTGAAGTGAAATTATTACACATTTATGTTTCTGACATATTTTTCGTCTGTGATAGCCGTTTGCACGCCGAATTCTTGCTTAATAAATTCATTAAATGTTATGTAATGTAACTATTTATATAGGATGATACTTTAGCTTTGTTTCAAGTATTGCTCAAAGATAGATAAGATAGCACATTGTGAAAAGTCTTAAATAGGAAAGCTTGGAAAGCGACATATTTACATTTTAACAGCTTCAAATTTCTTTAAATAGAAAAAAGGCTTGATTAGGACATTGGCAAATAGTTCATTGCGTATTTGATTTCCCTTGCCGTTTGCAAACTTAATAGTGGGCCCTTCGTATTTCTCATATTATTTTTGTTACATACCACATTATAGAGATAAATACAACCACAATGTTAAAACAAAACGAATTACGACAGATTGTATAGCTGTTAATAAGTCAGTGAATATTACATTTTAAATAAAAAGGCATGTTAATGGAGCACATAAAGGATAGATGGCGTTCGGCTTTCGCATCCACAAATGTTTCAGTTGAACTAGTTTTTATTAACATCCACTCCCACATTCGCTTTACCCAATATGAAAGACATAATTCCACTGCAAACTGCATATAACATTATCTAAAATTAGAATTTTACCTGTGAAAAATCATATATAAGAAGATTCAGTAGATGACTTAATTCACGCTTGTCAGAGCACTCACACCTTCATTGGGAGAGAATAAAATTTGTTCTGAAATTACGTCCTGGGAAAATGCGACAAACCTATAAATACATCTTACACTTTTGATA
The DNA here is from genome assembly GCA_029291075.1 of Eudiplozoon nipponicum. NCBI lineage: Eukaryota > Metazoa > Platyhelminthes > Monogenea > Mazocraeidea > Diplozoidae > Eudiplozoon > Eudiplozoon nipponicum. The sequence continues at coordinate 12,091 of JAQBSW010012344.1, read as the reverse complement.
AAGGATATGTCGCATTTATGATTTCATATTTAGAGTTAACCAAAATAAATAGACGTTCTACAGAACAGTGCCAAAAATAAATTTTGTTCGTGCACTTGCATTATCATGAGGCTTTTGAAGCCTTATGTGAAACTGTTTAAATTTCCCATTTCGTTGAGTATTTCAAACTAATATTTGGAAATGTATCTTATGCATACTTTCTATTAATAACATTTTTCCATTAACACAATATTATATTTTATTTTTTACACCAGTAGATCAGTTGAGATTAAGGAACCAAAGCGCCTCTGTAACATGTACACGGTTTCATTCAAATTCATATGTCGAAATTATTGTTTAAATTATTTCGAAAATATCTATAGATTTTTCTTCGCACGTTCAGAAATGTGCATATATGCTTCTTTTGGACCTTTTTTTCACTGTTAATAATAAATTGTATTATTATTGTTTAATTGCGATATAAAAAGAGATGTTCAAGAAGCGATTTAAATTGATTGTTGCATTCTGTCATCTCTGTTGCTTATTTGATGGAGTTTGGAACTGCTTCTGATTCTATTCTCAGAAAAGGGAGCATGAAACATCGGGAAACCTGTAAAAGCTTCAAAGTGCAAGATTGCTTGGTTAGTCCACAAATGTTATTTTGCATGTATGCATGTATACATATATATATATATATATATATATATATATATATATATATATTCTTTTGAAATGCGAGCTTTAATAAAATTCATTGTACCATTCCTGTGTGCAAAAACAAAAAGAATTTTTATCAGATATAAGAAAATTTTCTTTCGCATGGTCTTCTCAAATATCTACTCATGAACATATCTTTATATATAAATTGGAAAGCAAAACAAGATAGAAATACGTCAACAAAGTGAGTGTGAAAAATAGAAACCAATCAAATTGCGTGCGTCACATCCAGTTCAAGCTCAATGCTTGTACGTGCTTCTTCTGCTTACATAAATCCGGCTGCAATTTGTTTATCCATAAGGCTTCGTATGTGGCTAGCTCCCTTTTGTTTCTGCATTTAGTAATTACTTTGAATGCTACGTCTGGAGAACATACGTGCGTTGTTTCGATGATGTGTTGTGCAATAGCAGACGTGTATTCACCATTTGATTTAAAACAGGCGTTCAAGTTGCAATGTTCTCTCATTCGAGTAATTAACTGTCTGGTCGATCGGCCTACGTAAGTTGATCGACAACTTGCGCATGTATATTGGTAAACAATATTTGATATCGACATTAACGGCTGTTTCTCTTTGATTGCTGGTAAAGGCAAGTGTGTTACCCTAAATAACACTCGTAGTTTGGCTGCATTAAATATATATATATATATATATATCATCTGCTTTTATTAAAACTTCATTTATTTCAGTAGGTAACGAGTTAAGCATATCCCGATCAAAACGGATAAACTATCACACCCTGAGATGTTTTTTTGGCTGTTGGCTATATTTCGGGGTTCTTTACCGGATTTCTGTCGCAGGTAGAAGCCGATATGCAACGTGCACACTCATGGTATGCTCTTTAATTAAGAAAAGATTTAACTTCAAATATGTCAAATTATTCTATTATCATAATATGCGCGTATCCTTATGAGTAATAATTGCAGTTCACATAAATCGAGAAAATTTAGCTTAACCCATGTTTTACCATATTCTGCTGAATAAAGCTCTTTCCACTTACATTTTGATATTACTAAAAAGCCCCGGGCAGCATATTTTCATGTAAAACTGCTTTAAAAATGAAAAATATCTAAATTCATTTTTGCGCAACAGATCCTCATTTTGGAAGTCAAATGGGACTTGTAAGGCGATATTTTTATTATGGTGTTAACCCGCTTTCTCATTGTAAATTTTGCGATTATATTTACTCTTCTGATATGTCCAGGATTTGTGCCTAACCTAATGTTTTGTGGATGTCGAGGAGCAAGCATCCCAAAACAAAATCACTACACACGCTAACACTCGCAAATATCAATATATATATATATATATATATATATATATATATATATATATATATACTTTTGTATACGAACTTTAATAAAATCTGCAGTAGCCTCCCCATGTGCAAAATTAAAAAATAATTTAATCAGATACGAGAACCGCTTCTAAGTCATTTTCTAAACAAACATCTACAATGAACATATAGACACACACACACACACAAAAATATATATATATATATATATATACATATATACATATATATATTAAAAGGCAAATAAACAAAAAATGTATACGTTGGTCAGTGTGAAAGAAAGAAACAACAAAATACATACAAGTATCATCTCCAGTTCTGGCGCGATTCAAGGATATATATATATATATATATAATCTCCATTGCCTTTGAATGTTATACAGTATATTTCTAATGAGGAAGAAAAACTCATTAATAACAAAGTGGTTTGTGACCATTTATTTCAAGATTACTAAACTTCGCTATACAATTTTTCATTTGTAAAATATTCTGGGTTAGAAATTTATTATGCGTGTGGCAACAAATCTGACTCGGTTTTACTTCTATTTCTTTTTTTGGCTGATTGGTAAGTGTGTATGCATTTGTGTCTGTGTGTGTGTGCCTGTTTGCGTGTCAATGTCTTTCTCGCTGTATTGCAAAATGAGGTCTAAGATCTGGTCATTGTTAAATTGATGGCTTGAGAGTTAACCATCTTTTTGCATTGTTGGCTGTTACGTGTACGAATAATATATTTTCGAGTGTAGTCTTTCGTTTCACTTTGTTGCGCAACTTATTTTCTACCCTTGGTAATAGAACAGCTTTTAATTTATTCTGAATAAGTCTTTCAACCTTGAATTTAATATATCGTCAAAGGGCTCCAAATTACATATCTAAAACTCTGCCTATTTGCTAAAATATACATTATTTTGTCTGTTGAAAATTCTATTCAAGCTCTGTTGTTTGCGATTTACCCATCTACCGCGCTAACATTTCACTAAATTTACATTCAAATCCTTATTTTTTAAATTTAATCTAAATGTACAAAAAATTGTCTTTAACATTATCCTTATTCTGGTCCAGATGTTGCATTCCTGTAATGCAGACAAGCACACATATTTTATTGTGTGATATATATGTTTTATGTTAACACAAAAAAGCATTTATTTAATCGAGAATACATGAATCTAAGACTCTACTTTGTGCACAGAACTAATTTGCATATCGTTTTAAAAATTTGTTTTATTAAAATCATTTTATCGCTTGCAGCAAAAGGAAGCGTTCCAATACAAATGCAGATAGATATGGTTTTATTTTAAAAACATCAGTTATTGATTAATTGAAACATAAGAAGTGATCACTTCTATTAACTTAACAGTCTTAACGAGAATCACGAATTCATGCTAATAGATATCGGAATACATCATAGTTTTGACAAAAACTGAAAGAATCAGCTGAAGTTAACAGCTCGCCAAACCGTAAACGTCAAATTTAGAGTAACAGCCATTTCTCTCAAATATTTCATGTAAAATTGTCTATAAGAGTATCATTTGAAATATTTTATTAAATAGGTTGACCGATGTACACCAAAATGTGTTTTTTTTTCATGAAAAGAATGATTTTTTCTGAGATAGTTATTTAGGGATTGTCTAATAAGGGCAATCAAGAATCGCGATCTTTGACAAATTAGGCTACAAAATTATTTTCTCAACATTAGAAATTACAGAAACTGAAGAAAAAGAATAATCAAGGTAGTTCATGCGGCAACTTCAAAATTGATTTGGTACTTCAAACAAACATAGAATTTATTTTTTCGTCTATTTGCACAGTATAATAAAAATAACGATACTTGCATGTGCTGACGTGTTTCAAGCTTTCCTATCACCTTTATAATTAAAAGATTGATGTTTTGTGTTGGCGACGATGACTGTTATTGAAATCAAGATTGCAATTTTGATATAAAGACCAGTCCAAATGTGTATACACGTTTGTTAGTATAAACCAAGTATTGTATAATATAGAAAAGGAAATTCATACAATAGACCGATTTCCTCATAATTGGAACTCTTCAATTACTCTTTGAATTGGGCCGCGGCCAAGACTGGAATGTTGATAAACGAGGATTAAATCCTTATGTTTATAAGCGTCTGTGTACCTTCATGTGCTCAAGTTTTACATGTGTACTGGCTTCTCTTTTATTGGTGTGGTCTGTACGTATAAAAGCAATGATTTATTTAAACGAGTTACTTTGGACAATTTACTGGAAACCAGCAAAAAATTCTCCTAGCTTTTACCTGGTCTGCGTTTTGACTAAGGCATTTATTCTTTTTCCAGAAGTTGTCTTTCTTTACAGAAATATTTCGGCTGTCCTTATCGGCAGCCTTCTTCTGTTGGTCCACCATCACTAGTTTTAAAAAACCAAATTAATGAAGCAAGGGCGGTATTTCCTTCGACTATAAAATTTATACTTCAGACTAATCTTTCATTAGAAAGTTGCTTGTCACACTGGTGTATATTTATTCCCTAACTATTATGCTTATCTAAGAAAGACTAGAGTGTCTGAATAATAATTTATCAATTTCACGCGTTAACTATTCATTGTATACACTCAATGTAACATGACGTAACAGAGATTGCCCTCACACATTCTGATTGGGGGAGACCAATAATTCAGGAACACTCGTCATAAAAACATTCCATGAGTAATAAAACTAGAAGTACGAAAGACCAATGAAAATGTTAAATTTCAATTCAAACCACTTGGGTTGCACTCAAGATAGACTAGTTAATAACAATTATTGTCATACCAATAAATAAGCGCACGCCACGCATGTGCATGTGTATGTGTATGAATAAATAAAAAAACTTCGTTAAAATATAATTGATACATATGTACGTACATCTAAATGAAACTGTAGTCAATAGACATTAATTTACCTTTTGCACGCGTCAGAAAAATTATTACTTCTAAATATAGCATTATTAGAATAATCTCAATAAGTAGGGTGGGGGTGCAAGACACAAAATTAGGGTTCAAATCATTAAGAGTTTGAAAATCAAACGAGTAGTTAGAGATGAAATTTAGAAAGACTGTATTCTTAATAGTTGATTATTCAGTACTTGAACAATAAGCCCACTAATTAGTCAATCTTAATCCGATGTTCTTAATCTTTATCTGGAGCTAGCTTCAGTTTCCAATTCATGCAATCGTCTTTTTCTATTATTAGATAATGCAGTATACAAGATCAAACCTAACGATGTTTCAATAGCTGTTTCATTTATAATATTATCTCTAGATTAGTATATATATATATATATATATATATATATATATATATATATATATATATATATTTGCTATTGGGACCGACAAATGTCCCATTGGAAGACTTTTGAATTTGTTCATAAAATTCTTTCCGAAATTTAAAAAAAGTAGAGGACATACATATACACATCATCTCCATGACGTGTCCAGTCGTCATTTTACTTCCTTCTAGTATTAAGGGGTAATCAACGAGAAAACGTCGAAAACAATTCAAGGCCTAAGGTACCGGTATATTCGTGAACATAGATACTACATCTAAGCTTAATAATCTATCTTTTTTCCATCTAGTACACATTTATTAACAAATTCAACCAATTGATATAAGTATTACAGGGTATGTTTTATGAAATAGGAATATTTTCTTATTCTATGACACAAAATATTAGAATTTTTATATGTTGGGCAATGTTGGACAGTCACAATTATTTATAATGAGCTACCAGGCTTGCGCACTTTAACTAAACCATACACTCTGGGTGCAAGAATATGTTTTTGAATGAGAGTGCTACCATGCATCGAATCCAATTTATCACTAGCAATTATATTATTTATTAATAATTTTAAATACCCTTGTAACCTATCCGTGTGGTCTTTAGTTATTTTACTGTAGACTTCTGCATTACTTAACTGTTCTAACATTTTATTATTATAATCAAATTGACTCGTCAGAACAGTTACTCCTTCTTCTTGACGTATAACATTACTTGATACTAAATTCATTCTGAGACGTTTACTTTCAAAGTTAGGCTAAACTTTATCCACTTGGTGTGTTAAAACCATCGAGGCAACGTCTAATTCAAATTTCACACTATGCTTGTCTGGAAGAGGTTGTGCAGTTTTGACAGCCTCTGTAATTAGTTTATTTCTAACCGACCTTTCATTAGGAATAACCACGTTTGAACCACATTTATGTAGTTCAACATGATCCCTCTTAAGATACACTTTTGATAGATTTACTATTCTATTAGTCACGATTAAATTCCCAAATCTGCTAGTTTTCTACCATGTCCAATAATACCATTTTATTTCTTTTTAACACGCTTTTATCATTGAAATTCTCAACGCATTTAAAATCATCTGAGTGCAAAAGTGAAGTTAATATCGATCATTATTTAGTTTTCTCCTTAAAAAGTCTAATTTTATGTTTAACTAAATCACGAATCAAAGTTTTAATAATATTTATACAAAGGTCATTCTTAGGAGACATGCCATGCGCATTTAACTTAAAATTTAATTTAAAAAGAAAACATTTAGGAATAACATCATGTTTTAAACAAATATTTAAAAATGAAATATTTGACACTTGCCTCACGAGTTGTTTCTTCATTTGCGTATATTTATTATACCATTTAACGGCGTTGCAGCTATAATTCCATGCTAAATGTTGTTTAAATGAAAAGTTTCTTTGCGAACCTGGATTAATTGAAATTACCTGATCTGCGTTTTGACTAATTCAGTTGTTCTATTTTCAGAAGTTTTCTTTCTTTACCAAAATAGTTCGGCTGCCTTTATCAGCAGTCTTCTTCAGTTGTTTCGACATTTAACAGTTTTAAAAAACAAAACTAATGAAGCATGCGCGATATTTCCTCTGGCAATAATATTTATACTTCAAACTGATCTTTCACTAGATAATCGCATGTTAAATGTGTGTATGTGCATTTCTATAACTGTTCCGTTCATCTAAGTGAGACTAGAGTGGCTTAATAATATGTTTTCTAATTGATCACTCCCTAATATTAGAAGTAAGTAAAATGCTGATTGGAAACATCATAGAGAGGATGTGTATATGTATATCCTCTACTTATTTTAAATTTCGAAAACTATGTTATAAAACATTCGTGGTTTTCGAAAGGGACAACCTTTGTCGGCCCCAATAGCAAAATAGTTTTATGAATTACTTGGAAAATAATCTTTTAGATGAGACTTCATCCTCCGTTTCTTGGAAGACATATTAATGATCTGGAACCATGGTGATAATGAGATGGTCAATTTTTTAAATTTAGCTAATCAAATGAGCGAAATTCAATTCAATCTGGTAAGGAAATCATAAGATGAATTACAATTTTTCAATGTAAAATTAACTAGAAATGAGCAAAAGTTGGAAAGAGATATTTCTAGGAAGGATACTTATTCCGGAATCCTTCTTAATTTCCAGTCCAATCGCCCATATCCTAAGATAATCGGTATCTTAATATCATTAACATTTAGAAGCCTCAGATTAATAGATATAAAGAATAGGAAGGTAGAATTAGGTAGACTACGCGATATATTGAAGGCAAACATTTATCCTCTTCCTTTAGTACATTCAAAGAGTATGAATGTCATGAGATAAATTAATCCGAATTTGAGGTGCATAAAAGCAGACAACAGGAAGTAAGAGCCTAAGGTAATGGTATTACCGGACTCAATGTTAATTAGGAAATTGAAATCAATAGCTTCAAATTCCATATGAAGACCGTTTTAAAAGAATCCCTTACACTAGGCACTATACTTCCTAACCAAAAAGAAAAAAATGCACCCTTGTAACCATCAGGAATGTAGGAAATTCCTTGCAACATTTGTAGTCTCTTGTATGTTGGTGAGAATATGCGTCCAATAATGGTAAGAAGAGCTAAACATAAAACTGCATGTAAGTATAGACATATTGATAAATCTGATCTCGCTCGTCATGGAGTGGAGACTGGACACACTATTAACTGGGATGATTGCAAACGCATAGCAATATGCAGTCGTAGTAGGATGACGAGATTCATTATGGAATCTATCGAAATTAAATCTAGAGATAATATTATGAATCAAATAGCTGTTGAAATATCGTTAGATTCGATTTGGAATACCGCATTATCTAATTTTAGAAAAAGACGATTGCATGAATTGGAAACTAAAGCTGGCTCATGTAAAAGGTAAAGAACATCGGATTAAGATTGATTTATTAGTGGGCATATTATTTAATTTGTGGCTAATGTTTGATTGAGAATGTAGTCCTGGTAAATATCACCTAAATCTACTCGTTTGATGTTAAAACTCCTATTGATTTGAAAGCTCATTTTTGCGTCTTGCAGCCCAACCCTATAAATTGAGATCATTCTAATAATACAACATTTCAAATGTTTAGAATTAATAACCATTTAAATAGTGGCATATCAATGATTGAGAATATAGTCTTCCTAAATTTCACCTCTATCTATACGTTTGATGTTAAAACTCTTAGTGATTTGAAAGCTTTTTTGTATCTTGCAACCCCACCGTACCTATTGACATTATTTTAATAATACAACAGTTAAAACGTTTAAAATTAATAATTAGTTTGACGCCTGCAAAGGGTATATTAATGTCTATTGACTACAGTTTAATTTAGATGTACGTGCATGTGTATCAAATATATTTAACTGAATCTTTTTAGTTATGTATACTCATACACATACACATGCATGATTTGCACCTATTTAATTTTATGCCAATAACTGTTATTAAGAAGACTATCCTGAGTAAAACCTAAGTGGTTTGAATTTAGATTTAACACGTGCATTGATCATGCGGATTTCTAATTTTATCACTCATAATGGAATGTGTTTATGACGAGTGTTACTGAACAATTAGTCTCCCAACACCAGAAAATGTGAGGGCAATTTCAGGTACGTCATTTTTCATGGAGTGTATAAAACAAATAGTCTAACGCATGCAAATGGTTAATTCGTATTCAGCCATTCTAGTCTGTCTTAGATAAATCTAATAGTTACGGAAATGCATATACACACACGTGACACGTGACTATCCATTGAAAGGTCAGTCTGAAGTATAAATATTATTGTCGGAGGAAATACTGCGCTTGATTCATTAGTCTAGTTTTTTTTTTAAATCTGAAGATGGACCAAATGAAGAAGGTCACCGATAAAGGTAGCCGAAATATTTTGGTAGAGAAAGAAAACTTCTGGAAAAAGAACAACTCTGTTAAACCCAACTCAGATCAGTTAATTTCAATTAATCCAGTTTCGCAAAAAAAATTTCATTTAATCGCCTTTCTTTGTTTTTGTTTTTAATTGTTCAACACATGCTAATATTATGCCATAGATATGAATACATATTTGTCATGTACCTTACTAGACGCAGTGCACAATTTTATTTTTCAATTGGATAGATTACTTAGTCAATTTGTATTTTAATAAGCTTTCTATTAAATTATTACTCAGCATCTAATATTTAAGGCATTTATTGCTCTTTATATATTACTAGCAACTTGAATATTCTGAAAAGTTGATCAATGGTACAAATTTTAGCAAAAAAATTGAAGTTGACGTGAAAAGATCATTTTTGTATTGAGATAATTTCAGACTTTCTTTAGGCTCTGAAAATGCAAAAAGGATTTTCTTTAAATTTATATTGAAGAATATAAAAATATTTTGATTAGAAAGTGAACTGCGGCAACTTTATTTTCTTTAAAAATTGATTCTTTGGGTTTTTCGGAGTTTGACGGGTACGTTTTCGTTTGTATTCGTATGATTTAAAAGACGTGAAGCAACTGTTAATGATTCTATAAAGTAAAACATATATGAAAATTTATTTTTATGTCAACTCACCGCAGAATTTGATAGAATTTTTGTGCTTTTGACGGCTAGGTAGAACATTGAGATGAACCAGATGAACGCAAGTAGCATACATACTAGTAAAACTTTTTTCATAAAGTTTACACACAGTACACCTGTTAATTGTAACATCAAAACAAAATAAATACCCTTTGAGTAACAAAAGAGTTTCAAAACAATAAAATTGTGTTCAACAAGATACAAGACGGAGGCTATCAGCCTTCTATTGTACATTAAAGCAATACTGATTGGCGTCGCTGTAAGTCTAAAAAATAAATAACGAAGTAAGGCACAAAAATCTGGCAAAAACCTAAAAAGTTATTCGCTTTATTACAATGGAATTCTGAAGCTTACTCTTCAATTAAGCGTAATAATTTAGAAACGCTATGCGTTTGAAAAAATGCAGTTTGGAACTCGTCAGTCATCTACTTCTCCGGCTCTTGGAATATTGCATCAATACTTTCTAACGTAAAAATATATACAAGTGTTCACAACTGGAATCGTTGATTGGGCTCACATCTCTTTATCTATCATTTGTAGTCTTTTATACCAGGCTGAAAAACATTAATCCTAAAGTAAGATTTTTAATATTGGTGACCGATTTTTTTCTAAAATATTGTCTCCTACATTAGAATTTTTCACTTTGTTTTCTGTTCATATGAAAAACACCATGAACAGAGAAAACAAAATTTGATGTAATTACTACAGACAAGAAATGGGCAGAATTTGCACATTCTTTTATACGTTACATTCATAATAGCACTTAGGTCAAACACGTTGGTAGAGAAATTAAGCAAATGCATTTCTGAATGTTAGTAATGCATTGATTTTCGTGAACAGGATATTTTTAGCAACAATAGCCGAATCTTACACATTGCACATTAAAGAAAAATTTGTTCCTAGTTGTAAAAAAATCGTTGTTTGTCCCATTTGCGATTAAAAATCTTTAAATTGAGCCTGCGAACTTAAGATAGACATGATTCCTTTATTATTAAACAGTTTTCAAAACGTAGCAATAAAAACCGTCAGTCGAACGTACTGACGCGTTTTGAATCGTCATAGTCATCAACAAATCAAGACAGAAAACCGACTATCATGAATAAAACCACAATGCTTGTATACTTTCACAGTAAGCTTTCCATATGCACAAAATAAAATTATTTTTTATCAGATACAGGAACCGTTCATTACTCGTTTTATTTTGAAGTACTCATAAATTATATAATGTCTAATATCTATTCTAGACAATTGATTGTCATTTTTTTAAATGACCAGGTTCGAACCATGTCCGCTTCAAATTCTGAACAATACGTGATGCGTTCCCAATTAGGACGAAAGAGGTCCACCGGATGAATTCTCTTTTCCGTACTATACAATACTTAGTTTATACTAAATGCAGTAACAGAAATGAGTTTACCATATGACACCCTCTGTGGATGGACATATTGCAGCCTGATGTCTGTAAGCATAAAATACATTTCCAGGTATTGAAATTGAATGTGAGAAGATGTACAAAATTATTTTTTATCCCCTTATATTGTGCTCTTTTGAAGTTAAAATGCTTCGTTTTGTTCGGCATTTAAATATGTATATATATATATATATTACACAGTATATTTCTAATTATGAAGAAAAAACACATTATTAACAAAGTGGATAATGGCCATTTATTTCGAGAATATTAAACTTTACTCTACAATCTTTCATTTATATACATTCTGAGCTTTCTTTTGATTATGTGGGTGGCAACAAATCAGGTTCGGTTTTACTTCTATTTCTTGTGTTGGCTGGCTGGTAAGTGTGTACGCGTTTGCGCCTATTTGCATGTAATGGTCCTTCTCACTGTATTGCAAAGTGATGTCTGAGATCTGGTCATTATTGTTTTAAAGGCTTGAGAATTAACCATTTGTGCGCGTTGTTCGCTGTTACATGTACGAGTGATATATTTCCTAGTGTAGTTTATCGTTTCACCTTGTTGCGCAAATTTGTGTTTTGCACATGGTAACAGCGCCAGTGTGGATTGCAGTGTTGAACGCTCATATTGTTTGGAATCTTCTGTCACCGTATGCAATACACACTGGCGCTGTTACCATGTGCAAAACACAAATTTTCGCAACAAGGTGAAACGATAAACTACACTGGGAAAAATATCACTCGTACATGTAACAGTGAACAACGCGCACAAATGGTTAATTCTCAAGCTATCAAAACAATAA
>JAQBSW010012343.1:0-17062 GCA_029291075.1 Eudiplozoon nipponicum | reverse complement strand
TATGGTTTCCGAGTCGGTACACGATACCAATCTGATGGATATAAATTTCTGCTAAAGTTCACCCAAATTGAGAATTACAACAATTTCCGAACACCTGTTACTCCAGATAAACCATATACTCTGGCCTTCATCGATATCAGTTATCACATTTCGCGGTAAGCATGACATCATTCAATTCAATATATTATTGTTAAATACTGTTTGTTGCGAAGAACTAATATATATGCAAGTATGTATTAGGTTTACGAACCTAGTAACAAATTAGTTCAGTTGTGACCAGAAGGATAAACCAAAGGCAGCATGAACGGAAAGAATAATCTCATGCACATTCGTTTCGTGCTTACTGGCGACTCATCAGTAGGAGCCGGTATTACGCCTTTTAACCACTATATATTTGGTAGAAGAATGTGAAATAATAGGACGGTACAATCTCCTAGACGAATGTGAAAACCTGTAATTGTGAAGCTAACATCATCTGAAGTCAACGACAATGCGAATTCAATGCGAACTCACACTATATGATCTATATACCGAGTCTGTAAAGGATACTAACTCTATGGCTATTGTGTAAGTAACTGATACCTTTTTTTGAAATCGATGAGTAGCGGATAAAAACACTATGGTTTCCGAGTCGGTACACGATACCAACCTGATGAATATAAATTTATGCTGAGGTTCACCCAAATTGAGAATTACAACAATTCCGAACACATGTTACTTCAGTTAAACCATACATTCTGGCCTTCATCGATATCAAATTTCACATTTCGCGGTAAGCATGATATCATTCAATTCAATATATTGCAGGTAAATACTGTTTGTTGCGAAGAACTAATATATACGCAAGCATGTATTAGGTTTTGCGAACCTATTAACAATTTAGTTCAGTTGTGACCAGATGGATAAATCAAAGACAGCATGAACGGAAAGTATATTCTCATGCACATTAGTTTCGTCCTTACTGGCGACTCATCAGTAGGAGCCGGTATTAAGCCCTTTAACCACTATATATTTGGTAGAAGAATGAGGAATAATAGGACGGTACAATCTCCTAGACGAATGTGTAAACCTGTTATAGTGAAGCTAACATCATCTAAAGTCAACGACAATGCGACTTAAATTTTAAATCACACTATATAATATACATACCGAGTCTGTAAAGGATACTAACACTATGGCTACTGTGTTAGTAACTGATACCTTTTTTTGAAATCGATGAGTACCGAATACTAGCACTATGGTTTCCGAGTCGGTACATGATACCAGCCTGATGGATATAAATTTATGCTAAAGTTCACCCAAATTGAGAATTACAACAATTTCCGAACACCTGTTACTCCAGTTAAAACATGCACTCTGGCCTTCATCGATATCAGTTATCACATTTCGCGGTAAGCATGACATCATTCAATTCAATATATTACAGTTAAATACTGTTTGTTGCGAAGAACTAATATATATGTAAGTATGTATTAGGTTTTGCGAACCTAGTAACAAATTAGTTCAGTTGTGACCACAAGGATAAACCACAGGCAGCATGAACGGAAAGTATAATCTCATGCACATTCGTTTCGTGCTTAATGGCGACTCATCAGTAGGAGCCGGTATTACGCCCTTTAACCACTATATATTTGGTAGAAGAATGTGGGAATAATAGGACGGTACAATCTCCTAGACGAATGTGTAAACCTGTAATAGTGAAGCTAACATAATCTAAAGTCAACGACAATACGACTTCAATGCTAACTCACACTATATAATATATATAGCGAGTCTGTAAAGGATACTAACACTATGGCTATTGTGTTAGTAACTGATACCTTTTTTTGAAATCGATGAGTACCGGATACTAACACTATGGTTTCCGAGTCGGTACATGATACCAACCTGATGGATATAAATTTATGCTAAAGTTCACCCAAATTGAGAATTACAACAATTTCCGAACACCTGTTACTCCAGTTAAACCATACACTCTGGACTTCATCGATATCAGTTATCACATTTCGCTGTAAGCATGACATCAATCAATTCAATATATTGCAGTTAAATACAGTTTGTTGCGAAGAACTAATATATATGCAAGTATGTATTAGGTTTCGCGAACCTAGTAACAAATTAGTTCAGTTGTGACCAGAAGGATAAATCAAAGGCAGCATGAACGGAAAGTATAATCTCATGCACATTCGTTTCGTGCTTACTGGCGACTCATCAGTAGGAGCCGGTATTACGCCCTTTAACCACTATATATTTGGTAGAAGAATGTGGAATAATAGGACGGAACAATCTCCTAGACGAATGTGTAAACCTGTTATAGTGAAGCTTACATCATCTAAAGTCAACGACAATGCGACTTCAATGCTAACTCACACTGTATAATATATATACCGAGTCTGTAAACGATACTAACACTATGGCTATTGTGTTAGTAACTGATACCTATTTTTGAAATCGATGACTACCGAACACTAACACTATGGTATCCGAGTTGGTACATGCTACCAACCTAATGGATATAATTTTATGCTAAAGTTCACCCAAATTGAGAATTACAACAATTTCCAAACACCTGTTACTCCAGTTCAACCATACTCTCTGGCCTTCATCGATATCAGTTATCACATTTCGCGTTAAGCTAGATATCATTCAATTCAATATATTGCAGTTAAATATTGTTTATTGCAAAGAACTAATATATATGCAAGTATGTATTAGGTTTTGCGAAACTAGTAGCAAATTAGTTAAGTTGGGACCAGAAGGATAAACCAAAGGCAGCATCAACGGAAAGTATAATCTCATGCACATTCGTTTCCTGCTTACTGGCGACTCGTCAGTAGGAGCCGGTATTAAGCCCTTTAACCACTATATATTTGGTAGATGAATGTGGATTACTAGGGCGGTACAATCTCCTAGACGAATGTGTAAACCTGTACTATTGAAGCTAACATCATCTAAAGTCAACGACAATGCGACTTCAATTCTAACTCATACTATATAATATATATACCGCGCCTGTAAAGAATACTAACACTATGGCTATTGTGTTAGTAACTGATTCCATTTTTTGAAATCGATGAGTAGCGGATACTAACTCTATGGTTTCCGTGTCGGTTCATGATACCAACCTGATGGTTATAAATTTAAGCTAACGTTCACCCAAATTGAGAATTACAATAATTTCCGAACACCTGTTACTCTAGTTCAACCGTACACACTCGACTTCATCGATATGAGTTATCACATTTTGCTGTAAGCATGATATCACTCAATTCAATATATTGCAGTTAAATATCGTTTATTGCGAAGAACTAATATATATGCAAGTATGTATTAGGTTTTGCGAACCTAGTAACAAATTAGTTCAGTTGTGACCAGAATGATAAACCACAGGTAGCATGAACGGAATGTATAATCTCATGCACATTCGTTTCGTGCTTACTGGCGACTCATCAGTAGGAGCCGGTATTACGCCCTTTAACCACTATATATTTGGTAGAAGAATGTGGAATAATAGGACGGTACAATCTCCTAGAGGAATGTGTATACATGTAATAGTGAAGCTAACATCATCTAAAGTCAACGACAATGCGACTCCAATGCTGACTCACACTATATTTTATATATACCGTGTCTGTAAAAGATACTAACACTATGGCTATTGTATTAGTAACTGGTAACTTTTTTATGAAATTGATGAGTACCGGATACAAACACTATGGTTTCCGAGTCGGTACATGATACCAACCTGATGGATATAAATTTATGCTAAAGTTCACTCAAATTGAGAATTACAACAATTTCCGAACACCTGTTACTCCGGTTAAACCATACACTTTGGCCTTCATCGATATTAGTTATCACATTTCGCGTTAAGCATGATATCACTCAATTCAATATATTGCAGTTAAATAATGTTTTTTGCGAAGAACTAATATATATGCAAGTATGTATTAGGTTTTGCCAACCTAGTAACAAATTAGTTCAGTTGTGACTAGAAGGACGATACAATCTCCTAGACGAATGTGTAAATCTGTAATAGTGAAGCTAACATAATCTAAAGCCAACGACAATGCGACTTCAATGCTAACTCTCACAATATAATATATATACCGAGACTGTAAAGGATACAAACACCATGGCTATTGTGTTAGTAACTGATACCTTTTTTGAAATCGATGAGTACCGGATACTAACACTTTGGTTTCGAGTCGGTACATGATACCAACCTGATGGATATAAATTTATGCTAAAGTTCACCCAAATTGAGAATTACAACAATTTCCGAACACCTGTTACTCCAGTTAAACCATACACTCTGGCCTTCATCGATATCAGTTATCACATTTCGCGGTAAGCATGATATCATTCAATTCAATATATTGCAGTTGTAAACGCCCCGGCTTCAAGTAAATGCCGTACGACGTTACAAACTCGGTTAAGGTGCTCTAAATAGAGATTAGTTACTGATATGGGGGCCCTTAAGAGGGCCGGGTAATGCGTTCGCCTGAAGTCTTCAGAGTTGAAGATGTCCTAGAGCCTTGGGTGGACTCTGGTTGAGTTTTTGCTCCCGTGGTTGAGCTGTAATCGCGTTGTGGATGGTGTCCTGCAGGTCCTGCAGGTCCTGCACTCAATTGGCTCGTCTCTCCGGTATCCCGCATCAAGATGAGTCACGGATGTAGTTAGTTGTTGGTGAAACTATCAAATCACCAGCGTAGGTATTGACAGCCGACAGAGCGCACACGCATGAAGCAGGTAGAAGGCAAATGCCACAACTGACTTGCATGGTAAATTACCGTGCTTCAATAGCATGCAATGTGTGTACTTGCATACTATTGGTTAAACGTGGTTAAACGTGGTTAAACGGCAATTTGTTTTTTTCACATTGGTGCAACGTAAATAAATTTGAATTTAATTTACGCAATATGTCAGCGATTGATTTGTGTCGTTACAACACTTTCCTCTCTGAAAAAAAAGAAAAAAAATATTCTTCTCTGCGAGGCTAGATAAGAAATGCATGACAGAGTTCGAACCAAGTTAAGCAAAAATATGATGAACTATAAGTGCTGGGCTTAAATATGCTTGTTGGTTGCTTCAACAATGATATGATGCCAGGTAACCACTAGGAATTGCTACACAAATTGTTAGCTCTAGTGGACGGTCATAGCACGTGAGGCAAAATAGAGCAGTGTAAGTTTTTGGAGCCGCAGCGTGAAGATTTCGAGGTAAATCGCCTCTGAATTTGCCAGGTTTAAGATAAAAACCTAAGCAGGTTGGATCGTTGTCAGTGTTTGTATACGACCAAAGGAGCTAAAGTGCTCGACGTTGTGGTCATGGCATTTGTAGAGTGGTCTTTGTGAAATAGATAAAGTTGAGATATGCATTGAAAGTGGCCTGTACCATGATATGAAGCTGATCACTACTTAGTGTTGCTACACGAAAGCGTTAGCTCTAAGTAGCTGGTTATACCAAAATAGGCAGTGTAATGTCATGTGTGAGAAATACATTATAATGTAAAATATATATATATACATTAAAATCAAAGGTAATTGCATAAAAATATGTACACGAACATTGCATCAGAGATGGCATAATACCAAAGAACTGTTCAAAAATGCTACACAATTGTTAGCTAAGAACAGCTGGTTATGCCACGTGAGACAAATACTAAAAATAACGAAAGGTTAAAAAATTTTATAGTTAATGTTAATGTTTTAAAAAATTAATTACGCGTTATACAAAGCAGGTTATTGAGATTGTGGGCAGACGGAGCCTGAGACGTGTGTAGAAGGTTGAACGCTCTCAGGATCAGGTGGTTCGATAAACGGTTTTAACCTGTCTATGCTTACTGATGTCGGTGTAGCGCCTTGCATAATGATGAAGTATTTTGGCTGTCTTAGTAAAATCGGGTAAGGACCGCGATACTTGGGTTGTAGTGGTGCAACAGCATTATTGTTGCGAACGAGTACTCTCTTGCAGCTGTGGAGCTGTGGGTGAACGAAGACTGGACGAGGCGTGTGTCTCGGCTGCTGTTCAGACATGTTACCGAAATGAAGTCGAAGGCGGGTAGCTTCGTCTTGTGGGTCATCTTGTGCCGGTAGTAGACGTGGGAGCTGACTAGGCAGGCGTAGATCCATGCCATACAAGAGTTGTGACGCAGACGTTTTAATGGATTCTCGAGTACGAGAACGCATGGCCAGCAGAACTACAGGTAGTGCATCGACCCAGTTGCCATTAATGGACGAGGATGCTAAAGCTGCTTTGAGTTCCCTATGCATTCTCTCTACCATGCCATTAGCTTGGGGATGGTAGGCAGTCGTCTGGCGTAAGATGCATCCCATGTACCGCAAGGTGGTTTTGAAACGATCAGATGAGAAGCAAGTGCCTCTGTCCGTGATGACCTCATTGGGAACACCATAATTGGATATCCATGCAGAGATAAACCGTTAGTTACTTCGTCTGCAGAAATGGTGCCAAGAGGTAATGCCGCAGGCCACCGTGTAAATCTATCGATCATAGTTAGAAGGTAGCTGGAACCTTGAACCTTTGTCAGATGAACTATGTCGATGTGGACGATGGCTAGGCGAGAAGTAGACCAAAATGTTGCAACTTAGAACGAGTGTGTCGTGTGATCTTGTTTTTCTGACAAATAGCACACTCTGAGACCCACCGTTTAACATTCTGCCTAAGTCTGTGACCCCAGAAACGATCTGTAAGAAGTCGGACAGTCGCTTGGCCTTCCTGGGTGAGAAATTGAGTGAATTGAATCGAAAACTTTTCTCTGAAGGCTGGTCGGCAGAACTGGCTTGTTGGGCTGCGTACCCGTGAAGTAAACAATTGGTAAGCCTTCCCACAGACGGCATATGAACTTGGTTGGGTGACGGGCTATTGATCTGTGAATGTGAATGTCACCGCGTTGTTCAGTTCGCAGGAGAGTTGGCGTTAGTGCAGGTTCACTGAGTGCCACGGAGTTGACAGTGAATGGTGACGGCGAAGGTGGTTGTAGAGAGACGTCTGGCCTGGACAGGGCATCTGCAATGAAGTTCTGTTTGCCCTTGACGTGAAAGACGTCAAATTGCTATTTGCTTAGACGAGAAAGCTGTCTTTCCACTCTGGCAGGGTACTTGGCGATAGATGAAGTTGCGTTTCGAAGTGCGCTAACTAGTGGTGCATGATCTGTGAAAACAACAAATCTGCTACTGCCAATGATGCTGATAAATGGCGCACTGCGTCGTGGATGGCGAGAAGTTCTCGGCCGAAAGTGTCGTACCTCGTTTCTACTGGTTGGAGAGTACGCGAGTAGAAACTGATAGGCTTCCGAACTCCGTCGATCTCTTGTTCCAAAGTGGCTCCAATAGCGAATTCAGAAGCATCTGTCGTGAGTAGAAATGGCTTTTCGAAATCTGGATGCGTTAGCATTGTGGCATTTGCTAACGAGTTGATGGCAAGTCGAAGTAATTCCTCGTCTTCGGATGACCAAGCAATGATGGAATTCTTGCTAAGTCCTTTTCGGTTCCGCAGGTGCCTGCACAAAGGATAAAGTTGTTTTGAAAGGCCTGGAAGGAACTTGCGATAATAGTTTAGTACTCCCAGGATTTTCTGCAAATCGCTCAAAGTCCTTGGTGACTTGATATTCTTGATTGAATTCGTCCTTGACGGCAACGGTTGAATACCTTGGGCCGTGATACGATGCCCTAAGAAGTCGACGGATGAAGCTGCAATCTGCGTCTTGTCACAATTGATCTTGAGTCCGTGGTTGGATAAGCGTGAGAGGACATTTCGTAGATGTTTCGCATGAGATTCTAGATCTGGACTGAAAACCATAATGTCATCTAGATATGACATACAATAAGCAGAGTCGTCGCGAAGTATGTTTTCTATGAATCTTTGAAATGTCTGAGTAGCACACTTGAGTCCAAAAGGCATGTAAAGATATTCAAAAAGGCCAAATGGAGTGATGACTGCAGTTTTCTCGATATCCTCTGGTGCTACCGGTATGTGATGGTACGCTTGTCTGAGGTCAATCACTGAGAAGAAATTGCTGCCGTTGAGTTTTTCAAGTAAAGTGTTGATATTTGAATAGGATATGCATCAGATTTTGTCACTGAATTTAGCTTACGGTAGTCTCCACAGGCTCTGTACGATCCGTTTGATTTTGAGACTAAGTGCAGTGGTGACGCCCATGAACTTTTTGATGGTCTGATGATTCCCTCCTCCAAAAGCCTTGAGAATTCTTCTTGGGCAGCTTTCAGCTTAGCAGGAGCCAGTGGTCGCTTCTTGAGTGCAATAGGTTGTCCTTCTGTGACGATATGATGCATCGTGTTGGAGACTCGTAGCTCTGATTTGTTAAGATCGAAAAGCGATTTGTATTTTCGAAGAGCTGCTGATATCTCTGCTGAATGATGCACTGGGGTTGGCTGAATGACCTGTAACTCCAAACGCTCGGAGGCAAGTGCCCAAAAGCTTTTTTCAAGTCCGGTGGAGGGGTCGATGATCTTTTGATTGGCAAGATCAACAATGAGCCGAAATTTTAGAATTAAATCAAGGCCTATTATATTATGTGAGACCTTGGCAATGATGAAGTTGTGGGAAAATTCACGTCGTAGACCTATGTTGAGTGTGCGGTATTGGCAGCTATAAGTTGGTATGGGCTCGCCTGTAGCTGCTGCGAGAAGAACGCCTAGCGACATCTCGGCCATTGAATCACCTTTGAGAACTGAGACTGCCGCACCTGTGTCTACGATGAACTCTTCGCCAGTTTTGAAATCAAGAAGGTGCAGAAGTTCGTTTGGCTGTTTGGCCGGGTCATGCAAACAAGTAGGCTGGTGATTGCGACCGGCATTGTCTGTTTGGTTCTCTATGTGAAAAATTCGGCGTGGACGAAAAGAGTCGACAGGGATGTCGGATTGTAGTTGGCTTCTTCCCTGTAGCGCTGTTGATGCCGTTGATGTGCAGAAAGTACGGTCTTCTACTTCCTGCGCCAGACGTTTCCCGATACTGATGCACCCTTGTGCCTGCGGTCTGTTGTCCTCTCCGTCAGCTGTGGAAATTGACACTCATTCGGAAATTCTTCGGAACGACAAAGACAAACTTGGCAAGCATAAAATAACTTCTGGTGGTTATAACACCAGTTCTTTGGAGCATATTTATTAAATGATTGCGGAGATCTCGATCGCCGCCTACCATTATAATTTGACTTGGAAACGAATTTTGGTCGAGCATTCACATGATTTATCTCTGATTTGGTAATGGCCAATCCTTCTAGAACTTTGGCCATGTTCGCCACTGTTCTCTCTAAGGAGGAGATTCTATCATCTTGCGGGGGTGAAGAAAAGGATGATGGATTCACTTTGGGTTCCAAAACCCTATATTCTAACTCACATCTCTCAGATAAGTCATCCATAGAGAGAGTGTTGGGGAGCTGTCTGGCAAAGAGTTTTAATGTTTGGGGAAGATTGTTAATAAAAACAACCTTAGCCTCATGGTCAGAAATGTTGGTTTTATACCAACGTTTCCGTAATTCCCTCAGTATTTCTATGGGGCCAAGATTTGGCATATCTAACTGCGCATATTTGTTTATTATCTGCTCAGTTTCAGTGGGTCCAAGCAAGGATTCTACCTCGTTTTGTAGGCCCAAATTGGGATTAGGTAGCTTCCTAATGGCCTCAAGCTTAGGATAAATCCGTCGCTGCAATTCAGAAGGTAGTTTAGCAAAAACCTTTGACAGTTTTTGATGACTGTCATAATCAGGAAACGGGGAGAAAGCGGAGTCTACGCGCATAAAGAATAGCTCACTATCTCCATCCCAAACAGGAACATCAATATCTAAAATTGGACCTGACATTTTAACAATCTTACGGGATCTTAAAAGCATAAATCAAAAGCAATATGAAAATATATAAATATACTTTAACGAAACGCTTACCCACAAACAGCTTCCACAGTTGAATAAGAGCAGAACAAAAAGTCACTGTTTCCAAAAATCCGAAGTTGAGTTGTTGAGTACGTACGGTGCCGTTTTGTACATAGAAAAGATGAACAAAGGACCCGTTGGCCTTTGATGCCGATGTGTTATTATTATCCACATAAATCCACGAATATATACCCAACAGATTTCCCAGAAATCCACAATCAGGGTAAAGAAAACACAAATGTCAATCTATTATTATATCCCCCAACACAAACCGCGAATATATATATACCCAAAAAAATTCACAGATGGCCACGATCACGGTAGATAAAACGCAAATCTTAATCGATTTTTATCCCAAATAGATGAAATAGGAAGACAATTTTATTTATACCAAAAAAATCAGAACAATAATCAATATCCTGGCGCGGTCGCCAATTTTGTAAACGCCCTGGCTTCAAGTAAATGCCGTACGACGTTACAAACTCGGTTAAGGTGCTCTGAATAGAGATTAGTTACTGATATGGGGCCCTTAAGAGGGCCGGGTAATGCGTTCGCTTGAAGTCTTCAGAGTTGAAGATGTCCTAGAGCCTTGGGTGGACTCTGGTTGAGTCGTCGCTCCCGTGGTTGAGCTGTAATCGCGTTGTGTATGGTGTCCTGCAGGTCCTGCACTCAATTGGCTCGTCTCTCCGGTATCCCGCATCAAGATGAGTCACGGATGTAGTTAGTTGTTGGTGAAACTATCAAATCACCAGCGTAGATATTGACAGCCGACAGAGCGCACACGTATTGACAGCCGACAGAGCGTACACGTATTGACAGCCGACAGAAAGCACACGCGTGAAGCAGGTAGAAGGCAAATGCCACAACTGACTTGCATGGTAAATTACCGTACATAAATAGCATGCAATATGTGTACTTGCATACTATTGGTTAAACGTGGTTAAAGGTGGTTAAACGGCAATTTGCTTTTTTCTCATTGGTGCAACGTAAATAAATTTAAATTTAATTTACGCAATATGTCGGAGATTGATTTGTGTCGTTACACAGTAACATACTGTTTTTTTTGCAAAGAACTAATATTTATGCAAGTATGTATTAGGTTTTGCTAACCTAGTAACAAATTAGTTCAGTTGTGACCAGAAGGATAAACCAAAGGCAGCATGAACGGAAAGTATAATCTCATGCACATTCGTTTCGTGCTTACTGGCGACTCATCAGTAGGAGCCGGTATTACGCCCTTTAACCACTATATATTTGGTAGAAAAATGTGGAATAATAGGACGGTACAATCTCCTAGACGAATGTGTAAACCTGTAAAAGTGAAGCTAACACCATCTAAAGTCAACGACAATGCGACTTCAATGCTAACTCACACTATATAATATATATGCCGAGCCTGTAAAGGATACTAACACTATGGCTATTTTGTTAGTAACTGATTCCTTTTTTTGAAATCGATGAGTACCGTATATTAAAACTATGGTTTCCGAGTCGGTACATGATACTAACCTGATGGATATAAATTTATGCAAAAGTTCACCCAAATTGAGAATTACAACGGTATCCGAACACCTGTTACTCCAGTTGAACCATACACTCTGGCCTTCATCGATATCAGTTATTACATTTTGCGGGAAGCATGATGTCATTCAATTCAATATATTGCAGTTAAATACTGTTTGTTGCGTAGATCTAGTATATATGCAAGTATGTATTAGGTTTTGCGAACCTAGTAACAAATTAGATCAGTTGTGACCAAAAGGATAAACCAAAGGCAGCATGAACGGAAAGTATAATCTCATGCACATTCGTTTCTTGCTTACTGGCGACACATCAGTAGGAGCCGGTATTACGCCCTTTAACAACTATATATTTGGTAGAATAATGTGGAATAATAGGACGGTACAATCTCCTAGACGAATGTGTAAACCTGTAATAGTGAAGTTAACATCATCCAAAGTCAACGACAATGCGACTTCAATGCTAACTCACACTATATAATATATATACCGAGTCTGTAAAGGATACTAACACTATGGGTATTGTGTTAGTAACTGATACCTTTTTTGAAATCGATGAGTACCGGATACTAACACTGTGGTTTCCGAGTCGGTACATGATACCAACCTGATGGATATAAATTTATGCTAAAGTTCACCCAAATTGAGAATTACAAAAATTTCCGAACACCTGTTACTCCAGTTAAGCCATACACTCTGGCCTTCATCGATATCAGTTATCACATTTCGCGGTAAGCATGACATCACTCAATTCAATATATTACAGTTAAATACTGTTTGTTGCGAAGACCTAATATATATGCAAGTATGTATTAGGTTTTGCGAACCTAGTAACAAATTTGTTCAGTTGTGACCGGAAGGATAAACCAAAGGCGGCATGAACGGAAAGTATAATCTCATGCACATTCGTTTCGTGCTTACTGGCGAATCATCAGTAGGAGCCGGTATTACGCCCTTTAACCACTATATATTTGGTAGAAGAATGTGGAATAATAGGACGGTACAATCAACTAGAAGAATGTGAAAACCTGTAATAGTGAAGCTAACATAATCTGAAGTCAACGACAATACGACTTCAATGCTACCTCACACTATATTATATATATACCGAGTCTGTAAAGGATACTAACACTATGGCTATTGTGTTAGTAACTGATACATTTTTTTTGAAATCGATGAGTACCGGATACTAACACTATGGTTTCCGAGTCGGTTCATGATACCAACCTGATGGATATAAATTTATGCTAAAGTTCACCCAAATTGAGAATTACAACAATTTCCGAACACCTGTTACTCCTGTTAAACCATACACTCTGGCCTTCATCGATATCAGTTATCACATTTCGCGGTAAGCATGACATCATTCAATTCAATATATTACAGTTAAATACTGTTTGTTGCGAAGAGCTAATATATATGCAAGTATGTATTAGGTTTTGCGAACCTTGTAACAAATTAGTTCAGTTGTGACCAGAAGGATAAACCAAAGGCAGCATGAACGGAAAGTATAATCACATTCACATTCGTATCGTGCTTACTGGCGACTCATCAGTAGGAGTCGGTATTACGCCCTTTAACCACTATATATTTGGTAGAAGCATGTGGAATAATAGGACGGTACAATCTCCTAGACGAATGTGTAAACCTGTAATAGTGAAGCTAACATAATCTAAAGTCAACGACAATACGACTTCAGTGCTAACTCACACTATATAATATATATATCCGAGTCTGTAAAGGATACTAACACTATGGCTATTGTGTTAGTAACTGATACCTTTTTTGAAATAGATGAGTACCGGGTACTAACACTATGGTTTCCGAGTCGGTACATAATACCAACCTGATGGATATAAATCTATGCTAAAGTTCACCCAAATTGAGAACTACAGCAATTTCCGAACACCTGTTACTCCAGTTAAACCATACACTCTGGCCTTCATCGATATCAGTTATCATATTTCGCGGTAAGCATGACATCATTCAATTCAATATATTACAGTTAAATACTGTTTGTTGCGAAGAACTAATATATATGCAAGTATGTATTAGGTTTTGCGAACCTAGTAACAAATTAGTTCAGTTGTGACAAGAAGGATAAACCAAAGGCAGCATGAACGGAAAGTATAATCCCATTCACATTCGTTTCGTGCTTACTGGCGACTCATCAGTAGGAGCCGGTATTACGCCCTTTAACCACTATATATTTGGTAGAAGTATGTGGAATAATAGAACGGTACAATCTCCTAGACGAATGTGTAAACCTGTAATAGTGAAGATAACATAATCTGAAGTCAACGACAATACGACTTCAATGCTAACTCACACTATATAACATATATACCGAGTCTGTAAAAGATACTAACACTATGGCTATTGTGTTAGTAACTGATACCTTTTTTTGAAGTCGATGAGTACCGGATACTAACACTATGGTTTCCGAGTCGGTACATGATACCAACCTGATGGATATAAATTTATGCTAAAGTTCACCCAAATTGAGAATTACAAAAATTTCCAAACACCTGTTACTCCAGTTAAACCATACACTCTGGCCTTCATCGATATCAGTTATCACATTTTGCGGTAAGCATGACATCATTCAATTCAATATATTACAGTTAAATACTGTTTGTTGCGAAGAACTAATATATATGCAAGTATGTATTAGGTTTTGCGAACCTGGTAACAAATTAGTTCAGTTGTGACCAGAAGAATAAACCAAAGGCAGCATAAACGGAAAGTATAATCTCATGCACATTCGTTTCGTGGTTACTGGCGACTCATCAGTAGGAGTCGGTATTACGCTCTTTAACCACTATATATTTGGTAGAATAATGTGGAATAGTTCGACTGTACAATCTCCAAGACGAATGTGTAAACCTGTACTATTGAAGCTAAAATCATCTAAAGTCAACGACAATGCGACTTCAATGCTAACTCACACTCTATCATATATATACCGAGTCTGTAAAGGATACTAACACTATGGCCATTGAGTTAGTAACTGATACCTTTTTTGAAATCGATGAGTACCGGATACTAACAGTATGGTTTCCGAATCGGTACATGATACCAACCTTATGGATATAAATTTATGCTAAAGTTCACCAAAATTGAGAATTACAATAATTTCCAAACACCTGTTACTCCAGTTAAACCATACAATCTGTCCTCCATCGATATGAGTTATCACATTTCGCGGTAAGCATGATATCATTCAATTCAATATATTGCAGTTAAATACTGTTTGTTGCGAAGAACTAGTATGTATGCAAGTATGTATTAGGTTTTGCGAACCTAGTAACAAATTAGTTCAGTTGTGACCAGACAGATAAACCAAAGGCAGCATGAACGGAAAGTATAATCTCATGCACATTCGTTTCGTGCTTACTGGCGACTCATCAGTAGGAGCCGGTATTACGCCCGTTAACCACTATATATTTGGTAGAAGAATGTGGAATAATAGGACGGTACAATCTCCTAGACGAATGTGTAAACCTGTAATAGTGAAGCTAACGTCATCTAAAGTCAACGACAATGCGACTTCAATGCTAACTCACACTATATAATATATATACCGTGTCTGTAAAGGATACTAACACTATGGCTATTGTGTTAGTAACTGATACCTTTTTTGAAATCGATGAGTACCGGATACTAACACTATGGTTTCCGAGTCGGTACATGATACCAAACTGATGGATATAAATTTATGCTAAAGTTCACCCAAATTGAGAATTACAACAATTTCCGAACACCTGTTACTCCAGTTAAACCATACACTCTGGCCTTCATCGATATCAGTTATCACATTTCGCGGTAAGCATGACATCATTCAATTCAATATATTACAGTTAAATACTGTTTGTTGCAAAGAACTATTATATATGCAAGTATGTATTAGGTTTTGCGAACCTAGTAACAAATTAGTTCAGTTGTGACCAGAAGGATAAACCAAAGGCAGCATGAACGGAAAGTATAATCTCATGCACATTCGTTTCGTGCTTACTGGCGACCCATCAGTAGGAGCCGGTATTACGCCCTTTAACCACTATATATTTGGTAGATGAATGTGGAATAATAGGACGGTACAATCTCCTAGACGAATGTGTAAACCTGTAACAGTGAAGCTAACATCATCTAAAGTCAACGACAATGCGACTTCAATGCTAACTCACACTATATAATATATATACCGAGTCTGTAAAGGATACTAACACTATGGCTATAGTGTTAGTAACTGATACCTTTTATGAAATCGATGAGTACCGGATACTAACACTATGGTTTCCGAGTCGGTACATGATACCAACCTGATGGATATAAATTTATGCTAAAGTTCACCCAAATTGAGAATTACAACAATTTCCAAACACCTGTTACTCCAGTTAAACCATACACTCTGGCCTTCATCGATATCAGTTATCACATTTCGCGGTAAGCATGACATCATTCAATTCAATATATTACAGTTAAATACTGTTTATTGCGAAGAGCTAATATATATGCAAGTATGTATTAGGTTTTGCGAACCTAGTAACAAATTAGTTCAGTTGTGAACAGAAGGATAAACCAAAGGCAGCATGAACGGAAAGTATAATCTCATGCACATTCGTTTCGTGCTTACTGGCGACTCATCAGTAGGAGCCGGTATTACGCCCTTTAACCACTATATACTTGGTAGAAGAATGTGGAATAATAGGACGGTACAATCTCCTAGACGAATGTGTAAACCTGTAATAGTGTAGCTAACATAATCTGAAGTCAACGACAATACGACTTCAATGCTAACTCACACTATATATATATATACCGAGTCTGTAAAGGATACTAACACTATGGCCATTGTGTTAGTAACTGGTACCTTTTTTGAAATCGATGAGTACCGTATACTAACACTATGGTTTCCGAGTCGGTACATGATACCAACCTGATGGATATAAATTTATCTAAAGTTCACCCAAATTGAGAATTACAACACTTCGCAACAAACAGTATTTAACTGTAATATATTGAATTGAATGATGTCATGCTTACCGCGAAATGTGATAACTGATATCGATGAAGGCCAGAGTATATGGTTTAACTGGAGTAACAGGTGTTCGAAAATTGTTGTAATTCTCAATTTGGGTGAACATTAGCATAAATTTATATCCATCAGGTTGGTATTATGTACCGACTCGGAAACCATAGTGTTAGTATCCGGTACTCATCGATTTCAAAAGAGGTATCAGTTACTAACACAATGGCCATAGTGTTAGTATCCTTTACAGACTCGGTATATATATTATATAGTGTGAGTTAGCATTGAAGTCGTAATGTCGTTGACTTTAGATTATGTTAGCTTCACTATTACAGGTTTACACATTCGTCTAGGAGATTGTACCGTCCTATTATCCCACATTCTTCTACCAAATATATAGTGGTTAAAGGGCGTAATACCGGCTCCTACTGATGAGTCGCCAGTAAGCACGAAACGAATGTGCATGAGATTATACTTTCCGTTCATGCTGCCTTTTGTTTATCCTTCTGGCTACAACTGAACTTATTTGTCACTAGGTTCGCAACACCTAATACATACTTGCATATATATTAGTTCTCCGCAACAAACAGTATTTAGCTGTTT
>JAQBSW010012342.1:0-17066 GCA_029291075.1 Eudiplozoon nipponicum | reverse complement strand
CGAATTACTTTTCGTTTGAAGATTTCCGCTGGAAGATCACCTCCAAAGGGAACACTAAGCGTTACTATCTGGGGAGTTTGATTTTCTTCCAAATTGGCCACGATTTTGTTGCGTTGCCTCAAGTTGTATTCGATGAACCAGGCCGGATATCCATTATTTCTCAACGCTTCGCGAAGCAAATTTAGCTCTACTTCAATGTTGCCCGGTGAACAAATCCTGCGTATTCGTGTGCCCAAATTCATTATTAGGTTTCTTTTGTACGCCCTTGGCACACTACTCATATAATGGACATATTGTCCAGTCCAGCTTGATTTCTTGTGAACTGACCTTGAGAGAGTACCTTCTTCATCTCTCGTTATTCCTACATCTAGGAAGGATAAATATCCGTCTTTTTCTTCTTCTATTGTAAACTGGATTGCCTGGTCTACCTTGTTTATGTGATGTAGCAGTGAATTTGTATCTTCATCCTGTTCAACGACCATGAAAGTATCGTCAACGTAGCGCACGTAAAAATGAGCTCCATTGATAAATGGTTTTAAACCAGTTGTTTCTAAATGGTGCATGTATATGTCTGCCAATACTGGTCCAAGAGGACTACCGAAGTGCGTATGGCCAATATATGCGCACATTCAAAGGCAATAAACTGGTCACCAAAAGGCATCTAGAAGAACTGAATGAGCTACAACGAAACAAACAAGTCAGACTCATGAAGCCAGACAAAGGGACAGGCGTAGTGTTAATGAACTATACGGATTATAGTCAGGCGATGTTACAAATTCTGAATGACAAATCAAAATTTAAACGCGAAGAGGTACAACGCGACACTACGGCAAAATTAGAAAATTCCATAACGAAGATTCTAAACCGAATTATTTCGAAGGTCGAGGCTAAACAAGAAATCAACATAGAGCACAAAAATGCTTTTATTACAGAATGCAAACACGCCAAGCCCGTAGGTTCAACGCAACCGATATTATATGGGTTGCCCAAGGTTCACAAAATGACCAACAATGAAGAACTTCCGCCTTTCAGGCCCATTTTATCTATGATATATTCCCCACAGCACAAGGCAGCCAGACTATTATGCCGGATTATAAAGCCTATCATGAAAGGAAGAATAGACCACGTTGTACAAGATAGCTTTCAATTCGTAGAAAAAATTCGCGACCTAAATTTGAAAGAGAGGAAAATGGTGTCTCTCGATATAAAGTCACTCTTTACTAGCATTCCAGTAAATAAAACTATAAATATCCTATGTGAATATATACGATCATCAGGAGCGGAAACAATGATAGAAGTGGACGACATGAGAGAACTACTTCTATTATGCACATCCAACGTACAATTCGTATTCCAAGGAGTCTTCTACAGACAAATTGACGGCATAGGTATGGGTAGTCCTCTTGGACCAGTATTGGCAGACATATACATGCACCATTTAGAAACAACTGGTTTGAAACCATTTATCAATGGAGCTCATTTTTACGTGCGCTACGTTGACGATACTTTCATGGTCGTTGAAACAGAATGAAGATACAAATTCACTGCTACATCACATAAACAAGGTAGACCAGGCAATCCAGTTTACAATAGAAGAAGAAAAAAACGGATATTTATCCTTCCTAGATGTAGGAATAACGAGAGATGAAGAAGGTACTCTCTCAAGGTCAGTTCACAAGAAATCAAGCTGGACTGGACAATATGTCCATTATATGAGTAGTGTGCCAAGGGCGTACAAAAGAAACCTAATAATGAATTTGGGCACACGAATACGCAGGATTTGTTCACCGGGCAACATTGAAGTAGAGCTAAATTTGCTTCGCGAAGCGTTGAGAAATAATGGATATCCGGCCTGGTTCATCGAATACAACTTGAGGCAACGCAACAAAATCGTGGCCAATTTGGAAGAAAATCAAACTCCCCAGATAGTAACGCTTAGTGTTCCCTTTGGAGGTGATCTTCCAGCGGAAATCTTCAAACGAAAAGTAATTCGAGCGACAAAAGCACAGTTTCCATCAATACAGGTGAGAGTGGTGTTCAACACAACAAAACTGATGCGCACGAATGAAAAAGATAGCCTCTCTGTGACGTCAACACCTTTGTCTGTATACAAATTTCAATGTACCTGCAACGCTCAGTACATCGGCAGATCAAAAAAGAGGCTCGAAACTAGAATAAATCAGCATCTCCCTCAAAAACTATTAAAGAGGGGTGCAGCTCCTGCACAAAAATCAGCAATTTGCGAACATGTACTACTCACAGGTCATGCTGTTAGTAGTAACAATTTTTCAGTTCTCTACAAGGCAAAAACAGAGAAAATGCTTCTAGCTTTTGAAGCTATTGCAATTAATAAGCTGAAGCCCTGCTTAAACGTGCAGAAAATAATTCAAAAAGAAATTAAATTGGACTGGAACAAAGACATGACTGACATGCCTTTAAAAATAACCAACGCTTCGCAAAATGCGACACATACATCAATTACGGACGCAATTACAATGAAAGCGATGACACACCAAATGACGTTACGCAAAAGGAGTGGTCTAAATTGCACAAAAGTAGTGGTCTAAATTGCGCAAAACAAAGGCTAGAATAACGAAGAGGAGATTGGTTACAACACATGTACAGTGGGATTGAATGAACGAATATACTAACGAATCCAGAATAATGGCTGTAGATACTGGTAGAAATAAGATTTATTAATAAATGTTATTCCATGGAGTACGTTGTTTTGTTCTTATATATATATATATATATATATATATATATATATATTGAAATTATGCAGAGTTACTTTATTTCAACATCATTTTCCAAAGTAGAGCGGTGTCCAATGTGTAATGCCAGGTCAACGGTGGTCATTAGGAGTTTTATTTCGAAAATGATGCCAAAAAATTCCAATAGAAAGAATGATTGTCCAAGCAGATAAGTTGGTAAATACTGTAAATTACACTTAGAACTCGGCTTAAGTGGAGCAGTAGATGAGTTCACAGACCCTTAAGCAAACGTGTTCCGGCTTGATCTCCTACAGAAACATAATTTGGAAGTACTTGATCAGTGCTCAATAAGGACGAACCTAGTCTACTTGATGAACTGTGTATTCTATCTTCAGAACTGTCTAGTTAATACAGACAGCATATATACGATATATTCCTCTAAATTAATTATATATATATATATATATATATATATATATATATATATATATATATATATATATATGTATATATATAGGTATATATGTATATATATAGAGAGAGAGAATGTTAGGAAAACAAGACATATACACGCCATCATACAAATAATATACTACCAACTGCTATGCAGTCGATCGAGTCATTCAGTTTATTCAATTTACCTGATTTTCGGTTATTTCCTGTCGCGCAACATGTTTCTTTTAAATCTTATTTAGTTTATTCGTTTGGTTTATGCAGTAAAATGGTCCGAGGGTTTAATTTACGTTGTGTGATTGATACTTTAAATTTCATTTGTACATATAATTATAAAAGTATAATCTTATATGAGAATATATGCAACAATTAATAATTTTTCTCGCATTGTTTGTAAACACGCTTTAGTAAAAGTAAGATATATTCATGAAAGCGGGCAAAAATAAATAACATTAAATAAAAATTTATTTAAATATAAACATTAGGAAAGACAAAGCCACAAGAAAGTGCAAAACGCAATATGACCAGTATTTAGAATTCGGGTCATTCAAAATTCTATTTCTCTTAATAACATCTCTAAATGTTATGTCTGTTCTATAAAGGCAGATTGGGGATGGTTAGTTGGAACTTTAGGCCTAAAGGAATACCGTATAAGCTCCACCCAAAATGAAAGGCCTACCAAGAAACATAAGATAGTATATAACTGAAAATTGTGTGTAATGTGCAGCAGGGTGGCACTTCATTACGAAATAGACGTACCTAGTTTCGATTCCTGTCTGTGGAAAATTCAAGAATGTACGAAATGAAATCCTAATAAAGACGAAATCGGTATACTAGATGAATTGTCTTTACCACACAATACAATGATTAGTTCATACTGACAAACGTATGTACATGATGGGTCAGTTGTTTATATCAAGATCGCAACCTTGATTAAAAAGTATTTGTTATCACCACCCGTGCAACCAATATTTGTTTAATTATATAAATTCTGAAATAAATACCACTTCCCCATGTAGCGTAATGTCTGTTCTATAATGACAGGTTAGAGATGGTTAGTTGTAACTTTGAGTCTAAATAGACACAATTTAGGCTACATTTAAAGAAAAAGCTAAACAAGAAATATTAATTAATATATAACAGAAAATCGTGTACAGTGTGCGGCAGGGTGGCTCATTGGTTAAAGCACTAGATTCCCAAACATGTGCCAAGGTTCGAGATCTGTCCGCGACGAATTCTTGACAGTACGTGATAAGTTCCCAATCAGGACGAAACCGGTCTACTGAATTGAATTTTCCACACTATACAGTACTGAATTTTTACTGGAAAATGTATCTATATAATGGGTCAGTTATTTATATCAAGATCTCATCCTTGAGTAAAGTAATTTTTTCGTCTCCCACGCAACGAATTATCGTTTAATTAGATGGAAAATATATGTTATACACCTACTTGTCAAGATATTCTATTTGGTATAGGCGACACGTCATTAAATCCTATGTTCACAGTCTTTATTTTTCTCTAGTAATATTCAGCATGACATTCACTCTGAGCATTTGAAACAAATAAAAATTTACGCCAATTTTAACTGTTAGCCTTAAAAATAAAATTGATGCATTTGAATGCAAATGATTTCAGAGTTTCCACCAGAAAGATATTTATTATCTCATTATGTAATGTGTTTGTGACATTAATTATTTTCCCTATTTACGGTCTACAGGACTTAATGGTTAATGTTACCCTTGAAGGTTAAATTCCAAATTTTAAGAATCATGCAGATATTTGGTGCAGTCATGGCTATGGGATCACCGACATTGTCTAACAAAAAATTCTGAGTTACTTTAACAATGTGAGCTTTAATATTATTTTTGTACCATTAACAAATGCGAAGTTAAGGATTGTGATACAATACAAGAAATGTCACTTTCTCATTGTCATCTGAAGTATCAAAAAATGACCGTATAAATATGCTATAAAAGTTAACAATAATGCAAAGTGAATGATAATTCGAGAACGTTTAATCATAATTGTTCATTACCACTTCTTCAAGCCTTAAAGATAAATAGCAACTTCAATAAAAGGAACGATTTAGCAATTTATCAAAAGATGTGAATAAAAAAGTTTCCGCCTGATATATGTAGAAAACGCATGATGGGAGTCTGAACTAGATACGTACAAATAACTGTACGTTTACCTATTTCACATTCCCTCTTGTTTTAATTTTAACTTTATTTTGTCTTTGATTATATATATATATATATATATATATATATATATATATATATAATATATATATATATATATATAGTGAGTGTATACGTAATTGACGGGTGTGTCGTATTTTGCGGAAAAAAGGCAATTTTTGAAGGCCTGTTAGTTATAGATTTGTTCCAATATATATAGAAAGTGAGCCTTAATAAAATTCAACGCAAAGTATCCATGTGCAAAAATCCGGCTGCAGTTAGTTTACCCATAGAGTTTCGTAAGTGGCTAAATTGGTTCTGGTGTTGCCTTTGGTAGTTATCTTAAATGTCACATCCGGTGAACATGTGTTAGGTTTCAATGATAGTTTGCTCTAATGCAGACGTGTATTCAAATTTTGATTTGAAAAAGGCATTTAAAGTTCAATGATCTTTCATTTGTCCACATGAAAAAGTAATACGGATATATATATATATATATATATATATATATATATATATATATATATATATATATATATATATATATATATATGGTTAATTCTCAAGCCATTAAAATAATAATGACCAGATCTCAGACATCACTTTGTAATACTGCGGGAATAACCTTTACATGCAAACACGCATACACACTCACCAACTAGCCAAAACAAGAAACAGAAGTAAAAACGAGTCAGATTTGTTACCACTAGCATAATCAATTGAAAACCCAAAATGTATAAATATGTATGATTGTATAAGAGATGATTAGTATTCACGAAATAAATGGCCTTTATCCACTTTGTTATTTATGTGTTCTGTTTTCCTAATTATAAGAATACTGTGTTAAATTAAAAAGGCATGGACATTATAAATATATATATATATATATATGTGTGTGTGTGACCTCATCAAAAATGAGTTTTTTGACTTCCCTATAGACACCAATGACATCAAAGACCTCATATTAGCATGTACTAAAAACGTGCAATTTACTTTCGAAGGGATATACTACCGTCAGATCAATGGTGTAGCTATGGGAAGTTGCATCGCACCCCTCCTGGCCGATGTATACATTTATCACCTGGAAAAAACGTACCTAAAAGGTATAATTGACCAGTGCACACTCTACAAAAGGTATGTAGATGATATCTTGTTGTTCATCTCAGAGGAAGCAGACCCTTCCGAAATCCTCAAACAAGCAAATGGAGTCGATCCAGACATCAAATTCACTCTCGAGGTAGAGAAAGACGACAGTTTCCCATTCCTTGACATCAAACTCACTCGAGAAGCAAACGGAGATTTGACACTGACCATACATAGAAAATCTACTTTCACCGGACAATACATTCATTACAACAGTAGTGTGCCAAAATCCCACAAAAGAAACTTAGTAAACAACCTAGCAAACAGAATCAGGAAGATCTGCTCTGAACACAAGATTGAGGAAGAACTGGGCTACCTGAGGAAAATTTTGCTAATGAACAACTACCCAGAGCGGTTCATTGATGTCAACATCAGACCACGGCAGATTCGTACTAGAGAGGATACCGGCAAGCAGGTTTTCCTGAACTTACCATTTAGAGGCGACATACCAGCCTCAATAATTGCACGGCGGCTGAATAGAATAACTAAGGACAACTTTCCCAGTGTTAAAGTTAATATGACATTCAGTACACAGAGAATCATGAGGTTGGATGCCAAAGATCAATTGCCAATTCTCTCCAAATCATTCATAGTCTACAAATTCTCATGTATGTGCGGTAGCACATATATCGGACGTACGAAGAAGCAATTGATAAGCAGAATCCAGCAACATTTGCCACAGAAATTGATTAACAAAGGCTTGCCACCGTCAGGAAAATCAGCTATTTCCGATCATATATTGGCAACGGGGCACCCTGTCAATTCGACCAATTTCACAATTTTACATAAAGCAAAATCCGAAAAATTATTATTTATCTACGAAGCACTTTACATAAAACAACAAGCACCTGACCTTAACATTCAAAAGTTTCATCAACATGATATCCTTATCGACTGGCCAAGAATAACAAAATTCAACAACAATCTACTAGTATCCAGCCAAGAACCAACAGGCCCTCGACTAGAATCAACAAACGTACAATCGGATTGGCAACAATGTGAAGTGGAAATAACAGAGGCGCATACGATGACAGAAGTCTCCAAACAATGTGAGCGTTTAACATTGCAATCAACATTAGCGTTGTTACCAAGCGAAAATAGCAATCTTGCGCAGCGGGGTGAAACGATCAACTATACTGGGAAAAATAGCACTTGTATATGTAACAGTGAACAATGTGCACAAATGGCTAACTCTCAAGCTACCAAAACAATAATGACAAGATCTCAGACATCACTTCGCAATACTGCGAGAATGACCTTTACATACAAACACGCATACACAACACAAACACAAACGCATACACACTCACCAACTAGTCAAAACAAGAAACAGCAGTAATAACGAGTCAGATTTGTTACCAATAGCATAATCAATTGAAAACCCAAAATGTATAAATATGTATGATTGTATAAGAGATGTTTAGTATTCACGAAATAAATGGCCTTTATCCACTTTGTTATTTATGTGTTGTTTTCCTAATTATAAGAATACTGTTTTAAATTAAAAAGGCATGGACATTATAACTATATATATATATATATATATATATATATATATATATATATATATATATATATATATATATATATATATATATATATATATATATATATATATATGCATTTGCGAACAAAACAACGTACTCCATGGAATAACATTTATTAATAAATCTTATTTCTACCAGTATCTAAATTCATTATTCTGAATTCGTTAATAATTTCATTCATCCAATCCCAACTGTAAATTTGTTTTAATCAATCCTCTCTTAGCTATGTCTGTCTTTGTTTTGCACAATTTGGACCATTCCTTTTGCTTGGCGTCATGCTGCGTGTCATCGCTTCCATTGGGTGTGCGATTGTAATTGAAAATGTGTGTCGCATTTTGCGGAACTTCACCAACGGTCCTTCAAAAATATCCTATATTGCACAAAATAAGACACAAACGTCAATTACGAACACACTCGCAGTGAAACACAAACCACATTGCGTAACGCAAAAGGAGTGGTCTAAATCGCGCAAAACAAAGATAGACATAGCTAAGAGAGGATTGGTTACATGAAATGTAGCTAGGGTTGCATGAACGAAAAATGGCTGTAGATACTGGTAGAAATAAGATTTATTAATAAATGTTATTCCATGGAGTACACATATTTAAAAAAATGGTGAAGCTTGTAACGATCTACATATATATATATATATATATATATATATATATATATATATATATATATATATAATGTAAATATTCAGTTTGAAATACTTTAACACGAATTGACCTAATAAATTCAATTTTGTAAATGTAGAAAACGGATGAGAAGCAAAAAGTACATATATCTAAAATATATCGTTATAAAATCTATGCAACTCATCGATCTGACGTTCTGATTCACTGGAAATTTTATCCATGTTGCAGGTGATTTCATTTTGATTAAATCCAAAACTCAGTTATGTGTACCCCTAGTACAAACGACTGAATTACACCTAAATAAGATTTAAAAGAAACATGTTGCGCGACAGGGAATAGATCATTTACCTGGTTATCGAGTTGCGATCCGATTTGTTTGCATAAATTATTTACTTTATTCACAGTATCTTGCCCCCTCCTCGCCAGGATGCCACTCGTAATAACTTCATTTAGGATAGTACGTGTAAAAACGGTCTGACGTGTGCGTTTAGGAAATGACAGTTATCATTTTAGTTTTATGTGAATTTCTGTTACACGTGCCGTTAATTACATGTAACAGATTATTTCTCAGTCTTAAGCAAACGCTCACACACATACACACATACACAAGCACACAGATGTGGCATACGCTTATCTAGTGATTAGTCAGATGTTGATAAATCGCTGTAATTTCACTGGGATGAGTGTACACGTGCAATAGTTGATTACTCCTCAATAAAAAACAAACGAGAATACATACACACAGGCATGGCGTACGCTTATCTAGTGAGTTGTCAGTAATTGTGACTAAATCACTGTAATCTCATTTCGAAGCGTTTACAAATGCAGTCATATACACAAACCAATTTGATATACGCTTTCCTAGCATTTTATGCTTAAGAGATCTAACAAAATGTACAAATGGGGCAGTTTAAACCACAATATCCACTTGACATATTGATTGTCAACTTATTATGATATGAGCTTTCCATTGAAGAAGATAACCGTATCCGGTTATCGAAAATTCTGGAGAAAAAATAAGGAAGACAGCGGATGCAAACAAATTGGATCGCAACCCGATAATCAGGTAAATGACTGAATTACACGTCCAATAGCTCTGAACGTACAAAATAGTGGGACTTTATATCGTAATTAGTCATATTTTGACGTGTTGAATAGAAAATTAAAAACACACAGGGAACAGCATATACCTCCTCAGTTAACGTAGACCGATTGCGCTATCACGAAAAGTTAAAACTAGTTGCGCAAACTTCCTAAAACGATTTAGAATAATTCTAAAAGCGAGGCAAAACTACTGTCTTTAGTGCTTTGAAAGTATTGTTAAAATCGTATTCCACGGATAATTTTAAATTAAAAAACAATTTTTGCGTACAAATCGTTTTAACATCGCTTCCCTTGCAGGGTTTGAACAGATCTCGCGTTTATGAAAAATATGAACTGCTTATTTTTATTTTGTTATTAATTTCAATCATAAAAAATATTTCCTCAGTTCTTTGGTCCAGTAAACCATTCAGAGTTTGAGCAATAATGAAGCTGTGACGTATGATTTTTTTAAATTTTTTATGTTTGCAATTATTCAGTTGTACCAACTAATAATAAATCTTTCTCGCCTGGAAATATAAGGGACGAGATAATTAAAACGAGATGAGATCTGGCGAAAAAGTGATCATATTTAAATAAGCTTTATAAGCAGCCTTTGAAAATAAAGTTATGCTTTAATGTTACCAAGAGTAATTTCACTCTATATTACTAAGTCAAATGAAAGCCGGCACAGCTCCAAAATTGGAAGTTTAGTTAAGGAATTTAACGTTACCTGAGTTCAATTTTACGCAAGTTGGAATATTAATTATTTTGTGCCAAATTCGAGCGATAAGGCCCACACGCGTGAGGCCTAAGGCAAAACTATCATTTGTATTAAAATGTTGGTTGAAACAAAAGTTGAAAATCAATAGAAAATTGTTCAGCTTGAAATATTTATATTTTATAACTTTTTGTTTTAGAGATAGTATAATTTCAAAATTCTGTTTCCTTTTATACCAGCCAAAAATTTTACCACCTTGAAATCCAATATATATATATATAGTGAATTTACAAATTACCGTAGAATATATATATATATATATATATATATATATATATATATATATATAGATATTTATATATATATATATATATATATATATATATTCCACGGTAATTTGTAAATTCACAATTTTTCATATATGAGAAATAAAAACATTAATACATGAAATAAAAGTTATTAATAAATATCATGTCCAACATTATCTGCAGCAAAAATTCAGGATTCGTTAATGTTATTTTCGTTGATCCATTTATAAATGTACATTTTTCATAGTCAATCACATCTTAGTCTATACTTCCATTTAGCAATGAAGATCATCATTTTCGTAATAGCCTATGATTTTGAATGTTTTCGCAATAACTTTTTGTGACATATTTTATGACACATTCCTTATTTGGAAAGGTTTGAAGGTTGTTTCAATTCCAAATAAGTTTGACTTCTTTTTGTATTATTTTTGCAAACTTAAGCAACAATTATCTTCTTATTCCAATAGCTTCGTAAACCCAAAGCATTTTGTTGATTTTGCCTTGTATAAATCTAAATATAATTACTAACGGCAACGTCGCCTGTGAATAGATTTTTCACAATATTTTTTACGTTTTGTGCATGAGCTGCACATCTTTTTAACAAGTTTGAAAAAATATATGGGTTTATTCTAGTTTCGGGCCCCATTTCGATTTTACGATGCATTAAACCCAGCAGGCACAATAAAATTTGTATACAGATAATAGTTTAGACGTCATAGAAAGACTGTGTTTTCACTAATTTGTTTAAGGATTGCTGTGTTGAACAGGAATCTAACTGGATTCAATGGGAATTGTGCTTTAGACGCTCGAGTGACATTTAAAAAAATTCAGTTGGAAGATGACCTCTATAGGAAACATTGAGCGCCATGTTTTGGTAATTTGCATTTTATCTTGTTTGGTCTCGATTGTATTACTTTGTCTCAAATTATAATCGATTAAAGATTAATCATCTACGTCTCGCGAGGCAAGTTTAGCTCCAATTCAATGCTCCTAGATGAACAAATCATTCGTATTAGAGTGCCTGAACTGGTTAATAGTTTCCTTTTTAGGCGTTTGACAAACTATTTTAATGAATATACAGCCCAGTCAAGCTTAATTTCTAGTGAACCGACCTTGAGATATTACCTTTTCCATCCTTACTAGAAAAAGATTTTAAAGAAGCAATTCGAGCGACGAAAGCTCGAATTCTTAAACAGGCGTTTAAGTTACAATGTTCTCACATTCGAGTAATTAACCGTCTGGTCGTTCGGCCTACGTAATTTGATCGACAACTTGAGCATGTTTATTGGTAAATAATATTTGTTGTCGATATTAAGCGTGTGCTTAAATTATCATATTATTATATAAATTCAATAGTCCAGCAGTATCCTATTGTTGTTACTATGGCATTACAATCAGACGAACCAACAGACAGATAAAATACCCACTCAGTGGCGAAGATTTTACACAGATCGCATAACTAATTCCAAGCTGGGCGATACAGAATTCATCGCATATAATATTGACGGAGAGTTGGCTATTTAAATTTGGTTCATACAAGTATTTTACTGCCCAGTATTTATTTAATGCCAGCATTTTAGTCATTCTTAGGTATATGGAACAAGAATCATGAAACAGGATCGTCTCTTTAGAACAGCCATACACCCAGATGTTACCGAATGTGTTAAAGCTTATCGAATATGTAACCTCTCAAAACTTGCGAAATTTATATAAACACCTGACCCATTAAGTACATACATTTGTCAGTATAAACTAAGAATTGTATAGTATAGAAAAGGCAATTCATCCAGTAGACCGGTTTCGTCCTTATTGAGAACTCATCACGTACTGTCCAGAATTTGCCGCCGACAGGGCTCGAACCTGGGCACGTCTGCTTCGGAATCTGTTGCTCTAACAACTGAGCCACCCTGCCGCACACTACACAAAATTTCAATAATATACTAACTAATGTTAATTCGGTTAGTCTTTCTTCCTTTAGGTGGAGCTTATATGGCATCCATTAAGACACAAAGTTCCAAGTAACCATCCCAAATCTGTCATTACTGAACAGACACCACACTATATGGAGAAGTGGTATTGAAATGAACATTCATATAATTAAACCAACATTGGTTGCGCGGGCGGTGATAACAATTAGTATAATCAAGGTTGCGAACTTGATATAAACACCTGACCCATTAAGTACATAAATTTGTCAGTATAAACTAAGAATTGTATAGTGTAGAAAAGGCAATTCATCCTGTAGACCGGTTTAGTCCTTATTGGGAACTCATCACGTACTGGTCAGAATTTGCCGCGGACTGGGCTCGAACCTGGGCTCGTCTGTTTCGGAATCTGATGCTCGAACCACGGAGCCATCCTGCAGCACACTACACACAATTTCCAATCATATACTAAATAATGTA
Source organism: Eudiplozoon nipponicum (assembly GCA_029291075.1). Taxonomy (NCBI): domain Eukaryota; kingdom Metazoa; phylum Platyhelminthes; class Monogenea; order Mazocraeidea; family Diplozoidae; genus Eudiplozoon; species Eudiplozoon nipponicum. The sequence continues at coordinate 3,874 of JAQBSW010012342.1, read as the reverse complement.
ACTCGGTTAGTCTTTATTAAATTTTAGGTGGAGCTTATTTAGCATCCATTAAGACACAAAGTTCCAAATAGCGATCCAAAATATGTCATTTCTGAACAGACACCACACTATCTGGGGAAGTGGTATTGTTATGAACATTTCTATAAATAGATGAACATTGGTTGCGCGGGTGGTGATAGCATTTCAATACCATGGTGTCTGTTCAGTAATAACAGATTTGGGATGGTTAGTTGGAACTTTGAGTCCAAAGAAATACCATATAAGCTCCACCCAAAGGAAAAAAGACTAACCGAGTTACATTAGTTTGTATATGATGTAAATTGTGTGCAGTCTGCGTAAGGGTGGCTCAGTGCTTAGATTATCAGATTCGGAAGCAGTCGTGCCCAGGTTCGAGCCCTGTCCGCGGTAAATTCTGGCCAGTACATGATAAGTTCCCAATAAGGAAGAAAGCGGCCTACTGGATGAATTGCCTTTTCTACACTATACAATTCGTAGTTTGTACTGACAAATGTAAGTAATTAATGGGTCAGATGTTTATATCAAGTTCGCAACCTTGATTATAGTAAATTTTATCACCGCCCGCGCAACCAATGTTCGTTTAACTCTGAAACTCTTTGATTACACTAATTCTGAATTTTGCCGTTTCGGTCTGCTTAACGCGTGTTTTCGATTCATCCATCTTGAAAATACTGCTCTTACGTTATTGCATGATTATAACTGATCGATATATATGATGGCTCAACGTGATATCACTAACTGTTAACGACGTGGAGATTATTAATTGCATGTTATTGCTACATTGGATGCCGAAATTCTTGGTACCAAATATATTAATAACTAATCAATGTGCAAATTTCATGACGCATACAATATAATTCCTGGGAGTCAGCGTACTATGAACAACAGCGTTCAATCCTAAATGCAAAAGTCTAGTGGAACGCGTACATCCTGAGTTAAAATCTGAGCAATGTACATCTCCTGAACAATCCGATTGGCTAACCACATTTCAATTAGTACTACTTGGAGTTCGATTAAGTTATCGGTGTCTCATAAAGACATAAGTTTTAATTGTCACCTTTGGTCACAATTTACAACTTTCAGAAGATCAAGCGAGCAGTTGTGAAGAAAGTGATGAGCCACTAGAAGCCAAAGTAGCAAAACAAATATAGCGCGTTCTAAATATTCGGCGTCTGCAATTAACGAAAGTACGTCATTCACCAGTTTGTGCATCGAAGGCATTAGATACTTGTAAAAATGCCAATGTCCGAATTGATGTGGTTCGGTCTAGATTGGAACCAAAGTATACAAGAACATCCTATAATTAAGCGCGGTCACAAGTTCTTTCTGAATGATAATAATACAAGTCATAAACCAGAATCCATTGGTCGATTGAGGCTAGCATTTGAATTCTGTATTCAGACACCAAATATAACAGGATTTTCTAACGACTAAAAAAGGTCAGTATGTATTAGGTTTTGCGAAACTAGTAACAAATTAGTTCAGTTGTGGCCAGAAGGATAAACCAAAGGCAGCATGAAAGGAAAGTATAATCTCATGCACATTCGTTTCGTGCTTACTGGCGACTCATCAGTAGGAGCCGGTATTACGCCCTTTAACCACTATATATTTGGTAGAAGAATGTGGAATAATAGGACGGTACAATCTCCTAGACGAATGTGTAAACCTGTAATAGTAAAGCTAACATAATCTAAAGTCAACGACAATACGACTTCAATGCTAACTCACACTATATAATATATATACCGAGTCTGTAAAGGATACTAACACTATGGCTATTGTGTTAGTAACTGATACCTTTTTTGAAATCGATGAGTACCGGATACTAACACTATGGTTTCTGAGTCGGTACAAAATATTAATCTGATGGATAAAAATTTATGCTTAAGTTCACCCAAATTGAGAATTACAACAATTTCCGAACACCTGTTACTCCAGTTAAACCATACACTCTGGCCTTCATCGATATCAGTTATCACATTTCGCGGTAAGCATGACATCATTCAATTCAATATATTACAGTTAAATACTGTTTGCTGCGAAGAACTAATATATATGCAAGTATGTATTAGGTTTTGCGAACCTAGTAACAAATTAGTTCAGTTGTGACCAGAAGGATAAACCAAAGGCAGCATGAAAGGAAAGTATAATCTCATGCACATTCGTTTCGTGCTTACTGGTGACTCATCAGTAGGAGCCGGTATTACGCCCTTTAACCACTATATATTTGGTAGAAGAATGTGGAATAATAGGACGGAAACCATAGTGTTAGTATCTGGTACTCATCAATTTCGAAAAACGTATCAGCTACTAACACAATAGCCATAGTGTTAGTATCCTTTACAGACTCGGTATATATATTATATAGTGTGAGTTAGCATTGAAGTCGCATTGTCGTTGACTTTAGATTATGTTAGCTTCACTATTACAGGTTTACACATTCGTCTAGGAGATTGTACCGTCCTATTATTCCACATTCTTCTACCAAATATATAGTGGTTAAAGGGCGTAATACCGGCTCCTACTGATGAGTCGCCAGTAAGCACGAAACGAATGTGCATGAGATTATACTTTCCTTTCATGCTGCCTTTGGTTTATCCTTCTGGTCACAACTGAACTAATTTGTTACTAGGTTCGCAAAACCTAATACATACTTGCATATATATTAGTTCTTCGCAACAAACAGTATTTAACTGTAATATATTGAATTGAATGATGTCATGCCTACCGCGAAATGTGATAACTGATATCGATGAAGGCCAGAGTGTATGGTTTAACTGGAGTAACAGGTGTTCGGAAATTGTTGTAATTCTCAATTTGGGTGAACTTTAGCATAAATTTATATCCATCAGGTTGGTATCATGTACCGACTCGGAAACCATAGTGTAAGTATCCGGTACTCATCGATTTCGAAAAAGGTATCAGTTACTAACACAATAGCCGTAGTGTTAGTATCCTTTACAGACTCGGTATATATATTATATAGTGTGAGTTAGCAATGAAGTCGCATTGTCGTTGACTTTAGATTATGTTAGCTTCACTATTACAGGTTTACACATTCGACTAGGAGATTGTACCGTCCTATTATTCCACATTCTTCTACCAAATATATAGTGGTTAAAGGGCGTAATACCGGCTCCTTCTGATGAGTCGCCAGTAAGCACGAAACGAATGTGCATGAGATTATACTTTCCGTTCATGCTGCCTTTGGTTTATCCTTCTGGTCACAACTGAACTAATTTGTTACTAGGTTCGCAAAACCTAATACATACTTGCATATATATTAGTTCTTCGCAACAAACAGTATTTAACTGTAATATATTGAATTGAATGATGTCATGCTTACCGCGAAATGTGATAACTGATATCGATGAAGGCCAGAGTGTATGGTTTAACTGGAGTAACAGGTGTTCGGAAATTGTTGTAATTCTCAATTTGGGTGAACTTTAGCATAAATTTATATCCATCAGGTTGGTATCATGTACCGACTCGGAAACCATAGTGTTAGTATCCGGTACTCATCGATTTCAAAAAAGGTATCAGTTACTAACACAATAGCCATAGTGTTAGTATCCTTTACAGACTCGGTATATATATTATATAGTGTGAGTTAGCATTGAAGTCGCATTGTCGTTGACTTTAGATTATGTTAGCTTCACTATTACAGGTTTACACATTCGTCTAGGAGATTGTACCGTCCTATTATTCCACATTCTTCTACCAAATATATAGTGGTTAAAGGGCGTAATACCGGCTCCTACTGATGAGTCGCCAGTAAGCACGAAACGAATGTGCATGAGATTATACTTTCCGTTCATGCTGCCTTTGGTTTATCCTTCTGGTCACAACTGAACTA
>JAQBSW010012341.1:0-17077 GCA_029291075.1 Eudiplozoon nipponicum | reverse complement strand
GAAACTGCATCCCCCTTAAGTGGGATTTTTAGGTAAACTGTTTTCTTTTCTGGCCCATAATACGCCTGTTTCTGTTTAATTCCACTTTTAATAATTGATTCAATTCATTGTCTGGGATAGCCATTAGATATTAAATCGTTAATTGCTTTATTATATTCATTTTATTTGGAATCTTGACTAACCAACCTGTCAACTCTTGAAAAGCAACCACGAACTGTTGATAAGTTATATTGAAATGGCACAAACCTGCTATAATGCAAATACTGTGCAGACCATGTTGGCTTATGGTAAATTATCTTATTATGCACAAAAGACGTACGATTTCGTTTTAATGGAAGCATCTGCAAACAGACTGATGGTGTCGCAATGGGAAGCCCCTTATCTGCAGTGTTGGCTGAGATTTTTCTAGGGCACCTAGAAAATACATCATTAAAGAGTGACATAAGTAAATTTGCTCAATATATACGGTACGTGGATGATATATTTCTTGTACTTAAGAACGGGTCGCATTAACGAACGTTGCTTCAAAGGTTCAACAAAGAGCATAGGAATATCTGTTTCACGTCAGAATACGAGAGCGATGATTGTCTGCTCTTCTTAGATTTTCTTCTAAAGAAAAATACTAATGGTAAACTAAATAGACCAATTTACGATAAACCAACCTGGTCTGCAAAGTATTTGCATTACAGCAGTTTTGTGCCATTTCAATATAAATTATCAACAGTTCGTGGTTGCTTTTCAAGAATTGACAGGTTGGTTAGTCAAGATTCTAAAGAAAATGAATATAATAAGGCAATTAACGATTTAATGTCTAATGGCTATCCCAGACAATTAATTGAATCAATTATTAAAAGGGGAATTAAACAGAAACAGGCGTATTATGGGCCAGAAAAGAAAACAGTCTACCTAAACATCCCATTTAAGGGGGATGCAGTTTCCCGAATGGCACAAAAGAAAGTTGAAGCAGCATTGACACGCACATTTAATGCAGCCAAACTACGAGTGTTATTATAGGTAACACACTTGCCTTTACCAGCAATCAAAGAGAAACAGCCGTTAATGTCGATATCAAATATTATTTATCAATATACATGCGCAAGTTATCGATCAACTTACGTAGGCCGATCGACCAGACGGTTAATTACTCGAATGAGGGAACATTGCATCTTGAACGCCTGTTTTAAATCAAATGGTGAATACACGTCTGCTATTGCGCAACACATCATCGAAACATCCCACGCATGTTCTCCAGACGTAACATTCAAAGCAATTACTAAATGCAAAAACAAAAGGGAGCTAGCCACATACGAAGCCTTATGGATAAACAAATTGCAGCCGGATTTATGTAAGCAGAAGAAGCATGTACAAGCATTGAGCTTGAACTGGATGTGACGCACGCAATTTGATTGGTTTCTTTTTCACACTCTCTCTATGTTCACATATTTCTATCTTGTTTTGCTTTCCAATTTATATATAAAGATATGTTCATGAGTAGATATTTGAGAAGACCATGAGAAAGAAAATTTTCTTATATCTGATAAAATTTATTTTGTTTTTGCACACAGGAAGGGTACAATGAATTTTATTAAAGCTCGCATTTCAAAAGAATCTTTATTTGTATAAATTTGCGTAATGGTTTTTAAGCTCTGGAAGAAAAATTGTTTAAATTCAAATTTATGGAAGACAAGGAGCCACCTAGTTACGGTTGTAAGAATCTTTAGAATAGTCTATTAAACTTGAACCCTTGCAGGTGCAAGATGAGAACAGACTCCCAGTACTGACCTGAGCTGTTTTATTGCGTCATCTGCAGTTTTAACATGAGTGAATTCATATGAAGCTGCAATGTTATTCGGTGAGGACGGGAATTGTTTCAGAACGCAACTACTCTGTCGTAATATCGTAAACCGTGACATTGGTCATAATTATGAGCAAACACATGAAACAAGTTCATATGACGAAATTGTGATGGGAGTAATACACAATATGTGGATACCGTTGTTATACAGACGCACAACATGAGTGTTATTTGACACGTGCGTCGATTTTGGTCATACAAATTTTCTTTGTGCCAAAATCATTTTATGGATACCAAGTTTTGTAGTTCTAGAAAGTTGCAGGTCATTACTTGGACGACAGAGAGACTATAATGGTTGAAAATCTTTCAGTAGATTTTTAGCTTTTTCCTTTCTATTTAGCTGCAAAACTTTCCGAGAATTGGTATAAACACCTTATGCATTATGTACATACAATTGTCAGTATAAACTAAGAATTGTATAGTGCAGAGACGGCAATTCATTCAGTAGACCAGTTTTGTCCTTATTTTGTACTCATTACGTACTGTCCAAAATTTTACGCGGATAGGGTTCGAACCTGAGCACGTCAGCTTAGGAATATGGTGCTCTAACCATTGCGTCACCTAGTCGTACACTACACACACTATTCAACTATACACTAATTAATGTTTTTGGTTAGCCTTTCCTTTAGGTGGAGCCTATATGGAATCCCTTTAGTTCCCTGAATTTCCAGCTAACCATCCACAATCTGCCATTATAAAACTGACACCACGTTATATAGGGAAGTGGTATTGAAACGAATTTAATGACTAAAGGAATGCCATTAAGGCTCCGTCTAAAGGCAGGGCTAACCAAAAAATATTAGTTAGAAGAGAACTGAAAATTACGTAGTATACGGCAGCGTGGATAAGTGGTTTGAGCACTAGATTCCGAAGCATACGTGTCCTGACAGGAGCCCTTTGCGCGGCAAAATTCTGAACGGTACGCGATGAGTTCAAAATATCGACGAAACTGGTCTACTGGATGAATGCCTTTTGTATACTATAAAATACTTCGTTTTTACTAAGAAATGTATATACATAATGGGTCAGGTGTGTATATCAAGATCGCAACCTTGATTAAAAATTAGTCACTATCAACGCCAACGCAACGAATGTTCGTTTTATTATATCAAGTGTTTATATAAAATTCTTATTTTAATTTGATAGTTTTCGGAAACCATTTCCGAGTTTCTTCTACTGTCTACAACTCATCACTTGAAATAAATAAATACAAATAAATCTAGATTAAAATTTCATTTATATCGCGTCATTTATACTTATGATTTTGTAATATCATAATCGCAATTAACGTTTCAAGAGATAGGCGACCGTCGCGTTTTTGTGTGTGTATAAAAATGTCAAGTACTTGATTATATGTAATTGCATATACGTGCACATCAAACCAACACGCATTACAATGAATGAAAGTTAATTTTTTTATGGCAATCGTTAGGGCATTTGCTCTATTCATACCGTGATAAATAACTTAATTATTGATGACATCATTAGAAAGGGCGAGTAGAAAAGTAATATAATTACGCCCGCACTAATATCATGATAAACAATTTAAATTAAATTTAAAAGAATAATTATAATATGAAGAAAAATTAATGAAGGTCAGGCAAAAAGTTAAGAAAATTACGTACGTAATTAATGACTATCAAATCAATGAAAAAGTATTAAACTAACTAAGGGTCTAATGCAATAAATTATTTAAGAAAACTTTACATGAAGAATGAAACATTGAAGGATGGCACAATAAATAATTTATTAAAAATTTGAAAATCTTAGAAGCCACACATATGCTTATTTGAACCCAAAATTCTCAATCTTTCACCAGAGCAAGTTTCCGATTCCAATTCGTTTAATCGTCGTTTTTCATCACTAGATAGGTCTGGGTTACAAATGAAATCTTGTGATTTTTTCGCCTCTATTTCATTCATCACAGCATCTCTTGACTTAATTTCACTAAATTTCCTAATTAATTTAATTACTCGATGACGTTTACATATCGCTATGCGTCAAAAATCATCGCAGCTAATTTTTTTCCAAATCTCGTCAGAATAATGTGCAATAATGTATAAAGGAGCATGTACGTACTTGCATAGTTTATTTTATTTCTCTTACTTTCACCTTGATTTGGTGCACGGTCTCACTAATATATATGAGTTATTTAATAAAGTAAACTATGAATCTAATGTTTAGAATTTATTTCGGAGGACCGTAAATGATTTTCTATTTGCCGTAGTAAATTCAGCCATGTTAATTAATTTGTTTTAAAATTTCCACATGTTACATTAGACATTTTTATTACTGTATAATAGGAGGATGTGATAAATTACCAATTGGTCATAAACTAAAGAGTGCATGAAATAGCAAATTCAGTACATCTATATGGCCGGCGTCATACATATTAAGATGACATCAGTAGTTACTAGAATTGCCGCGGCTGAAATTTGAGCAATGAAGATAATCAGCACAGGCCAACGGGCACCAAAACAGTACATGACCTACAATAAACAATTAAATAATACTTATTTTTTGAAAACTTTTTATTCGCGTGGATTCTAATGAATATGGCTTCCGACCTATAATTTAAACTTTCCATTCTCAATCTGCATTTATAATACAACTATCATGTCATACTATTAAATATTCATCGATTGTGCGAGTGGTGGTAAAAGATTCTTTAAATCAAGTTTGCGAGCTTGAAGTAAGCACCAATCGCATTGTATTTAACTAGTCGTAAAACAACATAGAAAAACTACAGTCTGTCACATGTATTGACGAATTTCACCTTTCATGATCGGCATCTGATTACGACGGCAAATTGACAAATGAGAAACAAACCGCTGGCACTTTCTTGGATCATGGTTCATACGATAAATATTTGATACAGAGTCTTAAACTCATACCCTTGACCACACTAACCGCAGACTACACACAATTTGCAACTTTATACCAATTTATTTATTCGATTAGCCCTTCCTTAAGTTAAAAAGTATTAGACATCTGATCTACCTTGAACTAAAAATAGCTAGTCATTATGTAACAGACGCAAGGCCAACGGATGAAACTATATTAAATTAAATTTTATGTCAGGATGTTGACTGTATATATGTTGCAAATATAAACTAAGCATAACCTAAGTTAGAAAAGCCAATTCACCAAGTAAGTCGATTTCTTACATCATGTCGTGCACCCAAAAAGTACAAAAACAATCTCCTTAATTAATAGGCTATGCTGTCTTAATCAATATTTTGCTTATAATAACAGAATGTATCACCAAAATATTGTTTAAAAAATTTCAAGTTATTATATGTATATAATGCAAATATAGGAAACAGTAATTACCAAGTATTTATTTTTAAACTAAATTTAAAATGACACAAGGGCGCTTTGGTTACATCTTATCAACGGATTTACTGGAGAAAGCGTTATTAATAAGCTGATGTTGTCTTGAACTGTGAAAGTAAAAAATAATTTGACATTTCGCCAGCATTTTCCATGGGGTTCAGCTTAGTTGTTTCTTATTTTTTAACATTTTAAATTGATATTTTCATATATATATATATATATATATATATTTGTATAAAAATATATTTATCCTGGGTTTTCGTTTGATTAGGTATTTTGAAAACTAGTCTACTTTCATTTTACATATATATTTCTTATTTTCTGTTTATTCGGGTTTGATATGTAATAACATAGGTGTTTGTATCTATGGGCTTGTAAGGGTTATTCTTATTTTATTGCCGAGTGATGTCTGCATTTTGGCACGCTGTACGCTGTGTTGGCCTAAACGTTCAAAAGTTTCACCATCTTGACATTCTAATCGACTGGCCACAAATCACACAACCATAAAACAATTTACTGGTTTTTGAGCTAGCCCAAGCACTGATAGAACAGCCTCAACTAACATTCGATCGGATTTGTAACCGTCTGAAAAAAATGTCGCGCATACCTCCTCACTACCAACGTTAACAGTGGCAGAAATAGCCCAGCAATATGCGCGCTCGATACTGCAATCCACACACCATACGTTGTAACCAAGGCACCAGAATGAAATTGAAGAACTAGGCGAAACGGTAGACACAATTGGTGCAGAAAATAGCCAATAAAGCGAACAATTGAACAAAACTCAATGCATCAATACAAAAATGACCAGATCTCAAATATCACTTTGCAATATGACGAGAATCACCCATACACGCACACAGACGCATGAGCATATACACTCACGAATCAACTCACAATAAACCGCCAAAAAGGAATATAAGTGAAATTGAGAATAAATATATATATTTTTTTATTTTTCAATGTAAACGGTTTATCTGTTTAACCAAATTAAAATTTTTGGGTCATATCTCCAGTAAATTAGTTGACATTATGAAGCGGAAGCAATACAATGTCAATTAAAATTTTATTTAAATTTGAATATGGAGTTTTTAGTGTTTTGTTTATTGCAAGAATAACTCCTAATAACGTGATTATATATATATATATATATATATATATATATATATATATATATATATATGATATTTTTATCAAACTGGCTTAATTTCAATCAGCACTTATATTGCATTTTCTCTTTATTATTTAATCGGATGACAACAACAAGTAAATCACTAGACATTTGATAGTTATTGATAGAAAAAATATGTAATGTGTAAATGTGTGGCAAACAAAATTTGAATCCGACATTGGCTTCCCTTGAATAGTTAAATTACCAGTTTCGTTTGCCTTTTTCCTTTGATGAAACGATTTAATTAAATTAATCAAGTTTCTGTTTATTTTTAAATGGTATAAAAGCTGTAGCTGCAGAAAAAGCTTCAACGAGAATTTTAAACCTAATATAATTTCTACGTTCCATTCTGTGCAGAAAAAGTTACTCCGCAGAAAATACATGCATAACATTCAATCTTTTCAACTATATTATTAATTTGTTATTTCAATTTTTAAATTACGAAAGTTATACTTATTGGTTAAACCTGGTTCATTATTTAAATAGTGGAGTATTCGTATCAACAGCGCAACAAGTAAATTTATTTGCACTATCTTAAATACCAAGAAAAAAAACCCATTTGATTCGAATGTATCTTTCAAATAACTAATTGCAGCTCATAATGAGGTTGCTAAGAAGTTGCATATTTTTAAGCCTAATCTCATTAGACATTAAAGCTTCAACATCATTTCTGGTTTGTTCGTAGTCATTGTTTAGAGAATTTTGTTTTAAACTTTATACTATTTTTGAGGGGATAATTTTCGTTTTGATGCTTATTTATATTTTTTGATAATAAATACATCTAAATTGCGAGTATGAGATAATTTTTAAGTTTCCAATTAGAATATAAATCAGTTTGGTACTATTTGTGGCGGAGAACTAATATATATATATGCAATTGTGTATTAGGTGTTGCGCATCTAGTAAAAAATTGGTTCAAATATGACCATAAGGATAAACTAAAGACAGCTTGAACGGAAAGTATAATCTCGTGCACATTCGTTTGATACTCACTGGCGACTCATCAGTAACAGCCAGTATTACGCTCTTTACCCACTAACTAATTCGTTTCGAGGTGCGTAACACCTAATAAAAAATTGCATAAATCAGTTTGATGGAGAATGTTAATTGTGTTAGTTGGATGTTAGTAAATTTTCCACTGTCATGGAAGGAAATATTTACGTACTTATTCTTAAAATCAACTTCATGTTAACATTTAATAACTATAGTATACACTTGAAACAAAATTTAAAAAAAACAAATACCCTATTGATTACTCGGGATGCGTAAATACGTACTTTATAAATATATGCGAGCTTAATTGTACAATAATTAATACTATGTATGATTACCCGTAAATTTACGTACTTTTAGGTACACATTCATTTTTCTGTTCAAATTAAACTGATCCATACTTAATATGTTCTGACTAAATCGTTTTTGAGAGGTATTTAAGAATAACTCGACATGTTTATAAGAAAATGGCAAGGAGAGTCAACGCAGATAGCCGCCAATTATATTTAACCATACCAAAAACCACTTTATTTACAGCGAATTGCAGAATTGGTAACGGATATCCAGATATAAAATCATAGAAATAGAAAATATGTACAAAATCGAAATGAATTTTTTTCAAAATTCAAATATTTTTTCAAATTATTTTAAATGCAATTTTACGAATAGCGTGTGATAATATAACACCCAGCTCAAAAATTGACTTAATGTTCTTTTTTAATAAGTATTTCTATTCCTACTCGATCAACGCGTTTGAATACGAATTTGACTGATTTTATAATTGCAGCTTTGATTCATATTATAGTTGGGCAATTTGGGCACACTCCTTCAATAAACAAGAACTTGCACATTGTATGCATAAATATGCCTATATGCATATGAATGGTTAAGATAATCAGAACCAGTAATATTTTATGTTTTATTCGTTCATGGTATCCATTAAAGGACCAACGATGATATTGTGGATGTTGTCGTTAGTTTTTCACACAATAGAAGAGTTAAATAAATATATATGCATATAATAGAATATTTCTCTAAAATCAGTTTAAACATTTGATATTAAAGTCATAACTGAATATTCTCACCTGATTATCAACAACTTTAGATATGCTGGGAGCGGTATTTCGGCCTTGCCAAACTTGACTCATCAGACCGACAGAATTGCCCTGATGTACGCCTAAGGCGCCAGAAGCCAACTCATAGCTATTGATGAAGCGAGGCCATCCTGGAGAATTATCATTAATATCCTCAATGTAGACTTTTACTAGTACAATTGCAGAATATTCTTCGTCAGACCGAACATTTAAATCAAGGCGGCATGATGGCAGTTGAACTTGCTTTGTTTGTACTTGCTTTATTAGAGAAGATTTGCTCAATTGCCCAGATTGCAACCGATTGTTGCCGTCGAATTTCGATTCGGTGAGATAGTAATTTTCATCAAGTTTCCGCCGGGTGCGAGCGTGGGCTGTTGCGAGCAGAAATTTAAATTATGTAATCGTAATTTTTTATATTCAAATTTTACATAATTTGTATAATATGGCGTAATGTCAGCTGTGCAATGAATATGCATTAGCCATTTAAATTATAATGACGCATATTAATTATCTGATGGCGAAAAATTCATTTGATTGGAAAATAAAATTTATTTCGGTGGGTTCAAAATGTTTGTCAATTCCAACCATCACAAATGTATAATTCAAACTTAAAATATACAAGAATATATTAGGTGTTGCGAACCTAGTAAAAAATTAGTTCAGTTGTGACCAGAAGAATAAACCAACGACAGCATGAACGTAAAGTATAATCTCATGCACATTCGTTTCGTGCTTATTGGCGACTCATCAGTAGGAGCCGGTATTTCGCACTTTACCTACTATATATTTAGGTGAGGAATTTGGGATTCTAGGGCGGTTAAATCTCCTAGACGAATGTGCAAACCTGCAATAGTGAAGCTAACATCATATAAAGTTTACGACAAAGCGACTTCAACGCTAACTCACACTATATAATATATATACCGAGTCTGTAAAGTATACTAACTTACTATAGCTATTGTATTTGGTAACCATTATAACATATTGTACCGACAAGGTACATGGTATGCTTTACTATGGTTTTCCAGTCAGAACATGAATACCAACGTGGATATCAATTTATGCTATAGTTCACCGAAATTGAGAATTAAAACTATTTATGAACACCAGTTACTCCAATAAATCCATGTACTCTGGTCTTGATCGATATCAGTTATCACATTTCGCGGTAATGATGACATCATTCAATTCAATATATGGCAGTTATATACTGCTCTTTGCGGAGAACTAATATATATGCAAGTATTATTAGACGTTGCAAACCTAGTAATAAATTAGTTCAATTGTGACTAGAAGGATAAACCAAATACAACATATTATTAATTATATATTGCTAAAAGGAAAATAAATTAAAAAAATGAAACAGGGTGAGTATTCGAAACGGTAGATGTATATTTAATTTACATGGAACTTGATTGGATGCTTATATATTTCACTTTCTCTCACCAGTTTTCTTCTAAAAATATATGTGTTCATATTTGGATAGAGTATAAAAGATTGAGAAAAACAAATTTATGTAACAAAATTTATTCTACTCTTTGCCCTTTATGAATTAATATTTTGCTTTATACTCCAAAAATATTGTTCAGTATTTGCTATTATTGAGGACATGTGAAGAAAATCATCATGCAATGCATTCAAATCTGATTTCTCTATTTTTTCACATTCCTCACACAGAATTGATGATATCATTGTTAATCGTAACATAGTAGACATTTAAGGAGATCAAGCCAAGTGTGTGTGGATTTGCTGGAGTATCAGGTGTTCAGAATTGGTTCTATTTCTCAATTTTAGTGATATTTAACTTTCTTTGAAATCCATTATGTTGGTACCATGTACTCTAACGATAACTATAATGATGGCATCAAGTACTGGCACAACAAACATAGTGTCGGTACCTTTCGAAGGCTTGGTATATGAATTATATATAGCGAGTTAGTTTTGACGTTTCATTTTCGAAGGCTTTGTATTAAGTTAGTTCTACTACTGCAGGTTTGCAATTTAGTATAGGAGATTGTATCGTCCCATTATCTCGCATTACTCACCTAAATATATCGTAGATATACTTCTGAACATATTTGAACAAACGTTTTACTAGGTACGTAACAAGTAATTCGTATTTGCAATGCTATAGATTGTTGTTTTTTAAAAATAAATAGTATTCTAATATATTCTTTTTTGCGGTTAACTAATGTATGTGCATTTGTGTAATACATATTGCGCTCCTAATAACAAAATTTAGGACTAGAAGAACACACCAAAGTCAACGTGAGCATAACGTATATCATTTACACATGCGGTTCGTGTATACTAGAGACTCATGAGTAGGGGCCGTAACCAAGCTGGAAACCTATGTTATATTTGTTGAATAAATTTGGGAATTTTGGACATTACAATCTACAAAACGAAAGTGCATTCAAATCCTAATGCGGTTAAATTCATATCAATTCTTCAGCATTACAACTTCAAGGTCAATTTACTACATAAATTATATACCAATATTGTAATTCAATGGATTTTGAGACAGGTTAAAGTTCACCAAAATTTAGAAATACAACCATCTTGGAATGTGATAACGGGTGAAAGTAAACTCGAAAGAATGTAAATATGTATTATCTCTATAAACTGGACATTGCATTGAGTTGAAAATGCACATTTGCTTTACAGTATTGTAATGACTTCGTACACTACAGAGTGGAACATCTCCAAGATAGCAATGTCATATTAGGTCCACCTAAAGAACAGACTGACTCCGAAACATAGGTTAGCACATAACTGAAAATTACATGTAGTGCGAGACTTTGGTGATGAAATAAATTAACCTTAATACCATTAAACACAAACACACACACACACACACACACACATATATATATATATATATATATATATATATATATATATATAATGTCCATTGCCTTCGAATATGACAAAATAAATTTCTAATTATGAATAAAAAAAACATTATTAACAAAATGGATACTGGCCATTTATCTCCAGATTAATAAACTTCGCTTTACAACCTTTCATTTATATATATTCTGGGTTTGCATTTGATTATGGGGGTGGCAACAAATCTGACTCGGTTTTACTCATATTTCTTGTTGTGGCTGATTGGTAGTGTGTTTGCATTTTTGTCTGTGTGTGTGCCTGTTTTCATGTAAAGGTCGTTCTCGCTATATTGAAAAGTGATGTCTGAAATCTGGTCATTAGTGTATTGATGGCTTCAGAATTAACTATCTGTTAACATTGTTGGCTGTTAGGTGTAGGAGTACTCTTTTTCCGGAGCAGCAAAGTGCCAGCTTCACGAACTCAATGGAACACTAGTGAATTGTTTGGAAATATCTGTCACCGTATATTCATCTTTTTTTTTCCTCTTCAGTTGCTAGCCAATCCGATTGTATGGTTGTTGAGTCTGGTCGAGGGCATGTTCGGTCTCGCCAGGATACTAGTAAATTGTTGTTGATTTTTTTTATTCGTGGCCAGTCGATTAGAATATCATGTTGATGAAACTATAACATTTAGGCCAGCTGTTTGTCTTTTTATATAAAGGACTTCATAAATTTATAATAATTTTTCTGATTTTGCATTTTGTAGGTGTAGAAATTGGTCTATATATATATATATATATATATATATATATATATATATATATATATATATATATATATATATATAGGTTAAATTACAGATAAACGTGAGGGAGATGTTTTACAAATTTACAAGAGTATTAATTTTTGTGGAAAACAATGTCAATAAGATATGTAACAGCGGGTATTTTTTGGACGATAAATGCACATATAGGATAAGGCAACCTTTAAAAAATCAGTGATAAATATTTATTCGGTATTGCACATCTAGTAACAAATTAGTTCATATAAGACCAGATGGATATGTCAAAGTCAGCATGAACAAGCGACATATCCTTCTTGGCCTATTCGAAACTTTTTAATACAAGGCATGCAATATCTAATTTATAATGGAATATATTTGTGCTCTCAGCAATGAAGAATATACAAATGATCAATAACAACTTTTACACGATAGGAGAAATGTAGGTTAAAAATAAAAGAAAAATAAAGGAAACCTACTTATGTTTTGCGAGCATACAGAAAGTTATATATATATATATATATATATATATATATATATATATATATATATATGCTGGTATGTGTGTATATATATATATATGTATGTATGTATGTATGTATGTATTCATACATGCATGCAAATATATTTGTATGTTTGTATGCATGAATGCTTGAATTTATGCGTGTGTGTGTATGTATGTATGGGTTTTGAATGTATTTATTTATGTATGTATGTATTTATGTATAGATGTATGCTTGCACGTATGTATATAAACACCTTTGTATGCATGCATGTATTTATGCGTCAAGGTATGTTTGCATGTATGTACAGAACATTGTGTATACGTTTACTTGTTTCAATTTTTGTTTAACTTTTTTAGTTCATTTTGTATATTAAACTGTATGCATGGATTTTAAATGTATAAATGCATGTGGATGCACTCTTTCGTATTTATGAATTCACGCATTTTTATGCCTGAAAATGTAATTGTATGTTTGAACATATGTATACATTAAAAAATGTATTTGAATATTATTTTATTAGTGGGTGCATTTATTAGTTAATTTATGTGCGAATGTACGCGAATATATATTTCTACTTTTATCTGGATATATTTATATATATGGGAATTTGTAAAAAAAATTTGTATGGAATTGTGAATGTATATACATATGTACATATGTGTGCAAGGATTAATTTATTTATGCTTACAAATATGCGTGTATATATTTAGGTACTGATATGCAAACGTGGATAAACATTTATTTTTGTGTGAATGAATGTACGTAACTATGTATACACGGAAGATTATATATATGAAGACACATAAGAGTGTAAATATTCCGACATACTTGTACGTATGGCACTATTTTTTTAATGTTTGTTTGCATGTATAGATCACTCTTTGTATGTTAGACACAAGTATCAGAATTTATGAATGTTTTTTTGTATACATTTTTGTGTTTTATTTATTTATGTGTATTTTCATGTGCAATTATGTTTTTATTTGGATATACATGCATGTACGTGGATGTTTTACTATATTTTTGAACGTGTGCTTTTATATGTGTAAATATTCAGTTTTGAATGTAAATTTGATTGTTATTAATTTTGGAGGTTATTATTTATGCTTTTATGAATGCATGTCCATATGTAGCCATGAGGGCATGCTTGTTTTCTTTTGTATTATTTTTTATTCATGCGTATCATTTTGCATGTGTGCGCCCCTGTGATTACATAAAAATATATCTATTTATCAATACATGTCTGTCTATTTGTTACTTTGCATATGGATACACATATTAATCTTTACATATGCACGTTTGTATGATTCCAGATATGTTATTCTTTTTGTATGCAAATTTATATCTATGTATGCATTTAGAAATATAATTCTATAAAACAATATATACATAAAACGGAAAATAAATTATATCATATCATGTTCCAAAATACCTTTTTGATTGGCTTGGGTTTTCTTGTCCGTTTGTGAATCGTCGAGTACGAGCATTGGTGTGATTTCGGCGTTGCAACACGAAGGAACAGTGTGGCAAAGACGATCTCTGTCAATACGCTGTGCAACGAGTAATCTCCCAGTAAATGGTTCGACGCTAAAGTAGCGTGCTGCAAGGTCGCAGTTGAAAAAGTGGAAGTTCCTTCGATGTTGAGGCGTTCCCGATAATTGTTGTTGTTTCTGTGCCTCAGTATTGTGTTGATTCGACCTAACTACAAACTCACGACCATCATTGGATCCAACATTAAGAGTTTCAATTGGAATGCTTTTGTTTGTCGCTTTTTCGTCTAACTTCTTTTATTAAAAAAATAAATAATAGTCATGACAATTGTAATCAATTTTCCGGAACATTTTCGTTTATAAGATAGATTTTATACGTTTTTTTCGGACAGTTTTGATATAATTAAACGAACATTGGTTGCGCGGGTGGTGTTAACAATTATTATAATCAAGGTTGTGTTCTTGATATAAACACCTGACCCATTAATTACTTACATATGTCAGTATAAACTAAGAATTGTATAGTGTAGAAAAGGCAATTCATCCAGTAGACCGGTTTCGTCCTTATTAGGAACTCTACTGGATGAATTGCCTTTTCTACACTATACAATTCTTAGGTTATACTGACATATGTAAGTAATTAATGGGTCAGGTGTTTATATCAAGACCGCAACCTTGATTATAATAATTGTTATCACCACCCGCGCAAACACTGTTCGTTTAATTATATAAATATTCATTTCAATACCATTTCCCCATGTAATGTGGTGTCTGTTCAGTAATGACAGATTGGGCATGGTTAGTTAGAACTTTGGGTTTAAATGGATGCCATATGAGCTCCACCTAAAGGAAAAATTGACTAACCGAGTTACATTAGATAGTATATAACTGAAAATTGTGTGTAGTGTAGTGTGCGGCAGGATAGCTCAGTGTTTAGAGCACCAGATTCCGAAACAGACGTGCCCAGGTTCGTATACTGTCTGCGGCAAATTCTGGCCAGTACTTGATGAGTTCCCAATAAGGACGAAACCGGTCTACTGGATGAATTGCCTTTTCTACACTATACAATTCTTAGTTTATACTGACATATGTATGTAATTAATGGGTCAGGTGTTTATATCAAGACCGCAGCCTTGATTATAATAATAGTATTGATCTAGCTTCCATAAAAAACTTTATTGAAACCTTAAGAATGGAGGAAGCTTACATTCTTCGAAGACCTTAACTAATTAAAGTACATTTTCAAGCCTTTAAATACAAATTTAAGAATAAATAACTGCTTAGTGGATTTTGCTCTCCATTGAGCATATTCTAGAATATAATCCATGGATGGTGCATTTATCGTGATAGCTTCCTTCAAATTTATCACTTGAGATGGACGAGGAGTTATAACTTGTTACAAGCAGGATCTTGGATGTGACTAATATATTCAAAAACTTTAAGTGCGCTCACGTTCTTATATTTTGTCACACACAATAAGCTTTATTAACCAGATAAAATAAGTGTGAGTATGGTGTCAACCCTGAAGATGGGACAGGAAATGAAGTCGCAAAATTTTGGAAAAATTTAAAAAAATCGTGCTTCGACAGCATTTTCAGACAAGCAGAATGTCAGGACCAGCGAGAGCCCATCATTTAATGAAAAACAAGCTGTTCACCTGGAAATGTAAAGGAATCAATATTTTACCGAATTACGACTACTATCAATTGTCCCAAATTCCTCACCTAAATATGTGTTGGGTATTGGGCGTATTAACGGATCCTACTGCTGATTCACATGTAAGCATGAAAAAAATATGCAATTGAGATGTTAAAACATCAAGAACGATGTGAGAAATGCGCAAAGGTCAATTTCTTTTAAGGATTACATCAAAGACAAAATAATCGTTTGTATTCTTTTATGTGTATTAAATATAGATGTTGATATTTAAAATTTATGAATTGAGAATGGTAACGCGTAAAATCAAGGTTCTTTTCATAGAATATTAAATATATCTACAAAGAAGTTTCACTAGCAATTTGATGCAAGTTTGAGTTATCAACAAATGAAGCTGGGAATCCATTATGCACACAAAAATGAAGAATCTGTTAGTATTACAATTGGATATTTTCTTAAGATTTATTCAGAATCATGAATGATATAGCCATGAAAATATTTGACTATGTTTTATTAGAAATGATAGATTTTTGTATAATATCAAATATCCTTGCAGAAAATGCCGCTGGTTCACGCTACTTGAGAAGTCGAAATTTCCTAAGGTTTTGTACTAGAATGACATAGAAGATGAGTAAAACCAAAATGGCAACCCGTTATTGGAGGAAAGAATATTTGGTGAGCATCAATTATAATGTAAGCAAAAATTGCGTAATAGGATTAGACAATTTATCCGATATGTTTTATGACTAACGCAGGCGGAATTCACGTCATTCTATTTCTCAAAGATATTTCAGTGCCCTTTGGCGGATGACATCTTCGGTTCATCAATTATTTTAAGTTGTAAAACGTAAACTAATAAAGCAATTGTGGTATTTCCTTTAGACGTAGGACTTATTCTTCAGAATGTCCTTTCACAGGTGTGTGTGCGTGTGTGTTTGTGGGAACGTCCAATAATTTTATGTACATACAACTAATTGATACTGCAGTGGTTGAATATGTATTTATCGTTTACATGATTTTGACTATATGTTTTATACACTCCATTTGAAATGACGGAATTGATGTCGCTCAACCAATATTAGGTAGAGAGCCCAAAAAATCAGATACAATCCTCATATACCCATGCTAATTTAAGTGCTAATATGAGAGCCATACACGTGTTAAATTTCATTCAAACCATTCAAATTGTACTTACGATTAAATACTGTTTGTTGCGAAGATCTAATATATATATGCAAGTATGTATTAGGTGTTGCGAACCTAGTAACAAATTAATTCAGTTGTGACCAGAAGGATAAACCAAGGCCAGAGTGTATGGATTTACTGGAGTAACAGGTGTTCAGAAATTGTTGTAATTCTCAATT
>JAQBSW010012340.1:0-17079 GCA_029291075.1 Eudiplozoon nipponicum | reverse complement strand
AAAATTAACGAATTCTGAAAGCTTGCGGTGACGAAATTGAACATACTTATTATATAATCGTATATATATATATATATATATATATATATATATATATATATATATATATATATACATATGCTATATATAAAGTATTAGGCCTATCGCATTTGAAAGCTGCGCGGTTAATCTCGTGAGTAGGTCGTGCACATTCAAGAGAAAACGGCATCAAAGGCTATGACACATCTGTTTAGAAAAAAAGGAACGAAAATATTGAGCATGGACATGAGGCATGTAATTGCAGACAACTAAATTTATTAATCAAATAACTGACCTCCTCGGCAATACGCTCTAAAATGTCATTTTAAAATTAATATGAATAGCAATATCGGCATTTATATTATAATGACGCAATGTAAAATAGCATAAGATTTTTTCCGGTCTTCGTTCATTTAGTCCGTTAACTGGCGCACAGTCTGATCAGGTAGTTTCGCGGCATTTCGGTAGTTTAGAAATTGCGCAGGTGGCGATAACAATGCTTTAAATCACATTTGCGAGCTTCAGCTGACAACCAATTACGCAGAATCGAGCACTTACGCGTGATTGATGATAGTTATGCTATAGCAAATGTCACTGATGGTAGTTTTGCAAAGAAACATATGATCGCCGATGGTCTTGCAAAGTACGTGAGATGGATTGTAGTATTGTTGTTGCGCATCTACAATGGAATTGGGGATTATTTCACAATCACCGACCAGCATGTTAAATGAATGTAACGAATTTGACATTTTCGATCGGAAAAAGTCTCTTCTTCAAGTACCAGTCGCGAAGTGCATGGTCGATGAGCTGGGGCCATACGCCAAACAAGAGGTCACGAAATCGCTATGTAAATCGACACACTAGCCATTTTTTTCATTATAGCACGGCATATATATATATATATATATATATATATATATATATATATATATATATATATATATATATATATATAGAAACATAAATAAACGAATTCTAAGTAATATTCTACTCGCCTTATTGCAAAACAATTATCTGTACCAGCTCGTCCTGTTCAGAACGCGGCTTTTTATGCACTCGAAGCGCTTAGACAGCAGAGTACATAAGTAAATAACTCAGATACGCGATTTTTACCACACAAACAACAATTTCATTTTCTAAAGATAGGAATGATGTAAAAAGGTGTTTTCCTCATTTCATATAGTACGACAAAAGTTCTTCAATGCTCCAGAAATAATTTCGCCACCATCCTCAAATAAGGTAGTAAGTAAGCATCCAAAATTAATGACAAGCTTATGGTCTTTCGGATTAAGAATTGTTTTTGCCTCATAAAAACAACTGCAACTCAAACAAAACAATATTTTTACGATTACATACATAAACATATACATACATACATAAGAAATAGGCAATCGTTAAAAAATCTTAATAAATGACTCGTAACAGAGATCAAGTAAATCAATTAAACGGCAATATCAAAAGATATAATTGCATAGTGAAAATACACTTACAGCTCATTTGGGAAGTCTCGAATCTTCTACACAAATGATCATTGCTGAAAGTCACAAAGGACTCGTATTGTTCTAAAGAGTGGGTAAAATATCCAAATCACATTTAATTGCATTACAATAAATTTTGTATAAAATTTTTGACATGAATAAAAGATCCACATACAAATATACAATAATAAATAAACGTGTTTCAGAAAAGAGCCTATGCTAATCGGTAAAGTTGATAAAGTTCGCATAATTTCGCCCATCACATTTTTTCATGAAGGTACAATTCAATGTGTTCAAGTGGTTGAAATTTTAAATGCTATCAGAAAATTCTATCGCTGGCCTAACTCCATAATTCATCTAAATGTCCCCTGAATTTTCTGCGAAAACCTGACCGGCAGAGCCTATAGTATGTACCTGAAAAACACTAAAGTCCAAAAGCAGAATAGATCAGCGACCAATTGCTTTTATTTATTTAAATCAGTTCTGCATTCTTCACAAAAATACCAATTCCATTGAATTTAACCAGTGGCTCAACATGACAAACTACCGTCAGTCACACGTACGAGCATAATTTTTTGCCATCTATACCAAGTTCGGAAACTTGATTAAGATAATTATTATCACCCGCGCAATCAATTATTGCTTCATTATATAACCTATTTAGATTCCACAAGTACAATTTATACGAGACTAATAGAACAGAGAGCCGCATGTCCGATTTTGCATTCGATTTATATGCAATGCGGTTTGATCCTCGCTAGTCAGTTTGCCGTCGTACTCTGATGATGATCATGGAGGATTGAGACCCGTCAATAAACGTGACTGATGGTAGTTTTGCTATGATTGCGACTGGTTAAATACAATTGGATTGTTGTTGACATCAAGCTTGTAAATTTGATTTAAAAAATAATTATTACCGCACACACAATTAATGTGTAATTGGTTGGTGCTCTATTTACTAAAGTGAATAGCAGCAATCTGTTTTTGAAGAGCAAGTAGAGTAAATTAAACAGAACAATAAAAAGCATGCAGTTTCATCTGTATTGCAAAAAATTAAAATCCATTCTGAACTAATTTTAGAAGATAGCCAAACAAGCAACATGAATTCGAAAACTTTGGTGTCAAAAATGTAGTACACGTAGTGAATAAAGGCTTAATTGGTCGGAATTATTTTTTTAACTTTTAGAATCAATACTTTATCTTTTATTAAATGTAGCACCAGTTTTTTGTTTATCAAATCAATTCAAAACCTGGAGGCTAAACGAAAGAGCGGAAACAACAGACTCACTGTTTAATTGACCATACAATAAAGAGCACAGACCTAGTTACTGTGTTTTGGGATTATCTGCTAAACATTGTCAGCCGTATTTAAGAGATGCTTTATAATTCGAGAATTATTTTGTTTCAATTATAAACACATTACAGGAAAAACCAGTGCAAAAACCGTCATCATCACTATCATTACCACAATATAATCAGTTAAAAACAAAGGCTTCGCTTTCGCATATAATTGATAAAATATAATAATATCGACAAAAACAATAATAAATAATTAACAAAGAACATTACTAATAATAATAAAAATAATGAAGATAATAAAAATAACCTCAAACAAAATCGTTTAAAGAAGAGAAGTATTAATGCCGTAAAAGAACCGCGCAATGCTTAGTAGCAGAAGTGAGACAGTCCAGCACAATAAGAACAAATAAGCTCCATGGCAATGCAAGCCTGGCAATACAGCTACCAATCGGATATGACTACATCGCTCTACAACATGACCCTATCTCGTAACCAAAAATACTGACAAAGAACAGGAAAACAATATGACAAATAAAACTGCACCAAAATCGAATCTGTGCAACAATTAATGTCATATCATGCGGTATAGAAAAACTATCTAATTTAAATTTGTATGCCAATTATGTATTTTGATATTTCAAAATCTGCCCCTCTGTACATAGATCGCATAAGGCATAGCATTCGATCTAATGATCCCACTAGCCGCCCTACGATTTATCATGGTAGAACAGATACCACGTCACAAAAACTACACAACATAGCAAATGGGAATCAAGAAGACCAGTGTATACCAAACTGACACCCATCAAAAGCTTGCTAGAACTGGCGTGGCCGGGAATCGCAGTGGATAAGATTCAAGTCAAAAAAATTTGGCTTCGATCAGAACTATAGTTTAGGCAATTTCGGATGCACTTCATGAGTTCCCGATAAAGACGAAGCCGTTCTACCTGATGAATTACATTCGTTATCTCATGAAACTTGTATTTTATACTAAAACTACATTAACAAACAGCAACTTACCGGCCAATTTGCATGATAAAATTTTGTCATACTCTGAACGAAGTTTTTCCTCGCGTTCCCTGACAATCTTTTCACAGATGGCAGTCATTTGAGACAAAGTGAATAATGGAACAGAATCAACAATACTCGACGCCGAACTGTCGGGTGATCTCTTATCTGCCTGTACTGTTGAAACTGCGGAAGAGTGAGTTTCATCAGCGCATAGAGAAGAATCAAGGAACCTGGAGGAATGTGGTTCGTCACCTCGACAAGTTTGAACTCGTGAGAATTTTGATTTTACATGACGTTGTGGAGAGCAAGAAGATGACGAGTCAGAGTCAGAATCATTGCTCTCTTTTGGCGAAGTCAAGGCCATCGATCGAAGACTTTGAAGCATATCAACACAAGGAGCTAAAAATACCCAGGATAATGCAAATAATGATTGCGAAACGAAACAGTTTATATGATTATTGCTCAAACTGTGCATATGATGAAAAATACTGCAATGCAATTTTACAAGTGAAATTTCAGCTAAATATACATTTTCAAAATAACATCCTAAACAACATTTTATTTTGACACCAGTGAGGCAATTTACAAACATTCTTATAATTACCATTGAAGGACGGCTCAATGGTTAGAGCACCAGATTCCGAAGACGTGTCCTGTCCGAGGAAAATTCTGGCCAGTACATGATGAGTTCTCAATAATGACGAAACCGGTCTACTGGATGAATTGCCTTTTCTACACTATACAATTCTTAGTTTATACTGACATATGTAAGTAATTAATGGGTGAGATGTTTATATATGAACAATTTGATATGTATTACTAGAATAGGCCCAAATGAAATTTTTACCCCTGTATCTAGTGCTAAACAGTGAATCATAATTTTTCGAAATTTCGTTAATTATTGCAGACAGTCTTTGATGACCTCATCAACAATATTCTCAAAAATGGAGATCGATGACGATGATTGGATTTTTGAACTAATATACGTAAGCAGTCATTATGACCAACGTTGATCCTGTGTCTAAAATTAGGCTAAACGACATCATGTTGCAAATCGATAAAGATTTCGGTTACCTGGCATCTCTGGCGGAAAAAGATAGATCGACGTACAAGTCTTGGAACAACTGCCTTTTAAAAAGTCTACAACCTACATAGCTCATTTATTTCATTAAGCGTCCAGTACAAGATATTAAATTGAAGCATTTTCTCTTTAAGTTGCAGACTTGTAAGATGACCTTCTATAGCTGCTAGCATCCACAAACCTTTATAAATATCTAAATTTTCAAGGTTTAGATTTTTCCTTTGCCAGCTGAACATCAAATTGCCTTCTTCATGAGCAAAATTGGCCATATCTTTATTGTCGTTTTATCACCATCAAATCTTGATTTCTAACGCCAATTACATCTATTGTGTCACAGCTAAAGAAGACAAATTACGTATTCCGCTCGCCCGATACCCCCGAAATACCAATGGATAGCAGGGACTGCAGGATTAGCAGGCTAAGCATTTCCTGGTAAGATTATAATTAGCCATGTCGGTCAGTTGATAACGCTATACAATAGCTTGACTAGACAAACAATGGTAAAATAATTAATTCCAGTGAAAGATTATATAAATAAACTGTTTTAAGTTTAAACAAGATGGCAATCAATGAACCAACAGTAGAGAAATAACTAGGTTCGATTTGGAATACAGGAAGCGAAAGTCGCATGAATCAGAATCAGCAACTCATTCAATTAAAAGAGCAAGAACATAGACTTGCGAATAACGTACAGAAAGAAATATCTCTTATTCTTGATTACTTGTTATCTCATTGCATCTATTAATTAGATTATTTATACAGTGTAGCACTTTTTCATAAAACTTCACGCCCTTTTAAATAGGCAAATTTTTTCTTTGTGCTATTACTGAAATCTTTTATTCAAAACGCAATTTTCTAATTTCTTGTATGGCTCTTTTTTATTTTAACCTATTATCATAAGAGAACAAATTATCTCTATTTACCTTGAAAATTTTGCGACCGGGTATTCACAGCATTTTGCTTCCTTATTTACCAGAATGCTACTCGTGCATACTACATTTAGGAAGTTGTAAAAATAGGTCTGACGTGTGCAAAGAGGAATTGATATTTATTACTTTAGTTTTATTTGGATGAATGATACACGTGCAGTTAAGTATATGTAACTGATTACTTCTCAATCATAAAAAACGCTCGCATCATGCTTTTAGATCGCAGTAATTTTACTTGGGTCATTGTACACGTGCAGTAACTGATTAATTTTCAATCCAAAACAAACAAAAGCACATGCACCAAGGCATCGCGTACACTTATCTACCAGATTTTCAGATGTTATTAGATCCCTGTAATTTCATTTCGATGACTATATACATGTAGATACATACATGGCACACTTACCTTGTGAAGACAGTTATGCTTAAGAGATCGATATATATATATATATATATGTGTGTGTGTGTGTGTGTGTGTGTGTAAAACAATTTAAATTAAATTTACCACTCGACTGTTTAGCAAAATTGTTTGTTGGATGTGCGTTCCGTTGAAGTTTCCGAAACCTGGAAACCGAAACGTGCGGAGTAAAATTGAAGACAAAGCATAAACACATTGTTGGGTACAAAAAGTATCATATATGTAATATATTCCCGGTCGTGTAACATATATCGTTTAGAACTAATCTTAAAGCTGATGTTGCGTCTCCTGGAAGTCGATGACTAGTTGTTTTTATGAAGATGGTTGCGTTTCTATTTTTTAGTCAGATACTTCGCTTTAGATCGACCGAATTTAACAAGTAGCCTTACATCGCGACAATGTCGCTGTGAATCTACATTACTTCATAGCTCTATAATTGTGTTTGATATGAAACGATGTAAATGCTCCACCTGCAGAATAACATTAAATTGATTCTCAAAAATTATTCTAACGATTGAATGAACAACGTCTAACAATTCGGCCAAAAGCCATCCAAATTTCTAACACACCAAATATATCATGATGCTGCAGTCGTTTTTGTCTATGGATGTATCAACAAACTATATCCTAAGATTAGTATGACTGGTTACGCCATATCACGATTAAAGGTAATATATTTGTGCGTAAGGTGGATTCTCAGAAGACATTTTTGTTCATAGAGTGATTTTCCGTAAATTTTTTTGATTTTCCACTCTATGTTTAAGAATCCACAGATGTCTATTGGGGAGAAACTAATTTTCGCTGATTTATGTATCTAAATTAACCTCAGGTTTGCACATATAGAGTCGGAGATCTACGTTATTCATGAAAAGGGTGGAAATGAAACACAGTTATGAATTTAAACCTGTGCATGGCCACTCTCAATAAGGCAAATGTAACTCGCTTGAAATCAATGCGAAAAGCAATTATAAAAAGTCATTAAAATTTCTCGCAGTACAAGATAAATCATTTGAATGTAAGACAAATCATACAAAAGTTAATATATAAAATGAATAAATATTAGCTTTACAGTTTATTGTCAAAATTAATGGCAGCGATAAATCCAATATACAATTCAAATTTTAAAAATTGATATACCCGATACTTATGTAGCATTTCATATTTTGTACAGAGTAAAGTATATAGCTTTCTCGCAATTAAAATTAAGTGCGTTTAGTAAAACACGCTGACAGTGATTAATAATTGCTAATCATATTGCTTACCATTCTTTGTTGAACTTTCACATTTGTTAGATATATCTGTTTTACTATCTGAGAGTCCGTTTAGAAATCGAGGTATAAGGCGACGTCTTTGCATCCGTTTTAGCTCATCCTTAATTCGCTTTTTGATTTGAACTACAGCAAAATATTTTTTAAAAATGATTAAATCTAACTCTAGTAAAACTTATTTTAAAAAATACATCTTTAAAAAATAATCAATCGCAATACATTATCAATACCTAAACTAGACTAATTAAAATAGGAACAGTAGATGTTAAACACCTTTATTAGAAACACTGCGAACCACTATTACTATAGAGATTATAAAATTAGCATAACATTCTCCCGTTACACTGCCGCGTAAAATTGAGGACCATATTTATTACCAGTAACGAAATAGTTGCCGTCCTAATAAAAAAAAACCAGCACACAAGTGCATAATTATTTGCATATAAAAAATAGATCATAGATTTATTTTAAACAAAAAATACATCTTACAGACGGCATATGTATTTTTCCATCAGTCCGAAGACAGAAACATACTTGCAAAACGAGTCAGTCGTATTCTATGTTTACCTGAGACCAGTATTGTCTTGACTATTTTAACAGGCCTCATTCGTGAGGCCCGTAGACAGAAATTTACGGCCCACAGATACCAGTTAGTCTGCTCGGTAATTGTAACATGAATCTTGCGGGTCTAAATGGAGAACGCCTTTACCCCATTTCATGTGAAGCCTCGAATTCGGTTTCACTGTGCATGGGTAGTGACACAATAAAAGCAAGCGCGCTAAAGGTTCAAGGCAAGTTTCGGCCGCCTAAAGAAACTGTGGTCACAGGTAAGGTATGACTGCGAATAATCTACACTAGGAATGGCAAACTATTCCTTCACAGCACACACACAAACCCAATAAACGTTTCCTCTTTTTTGTAACTGAATATACTCAAAAATGCAGCACAGACGACAGAATTGAAACAATTTACTTCAATCCAAGCTCTTTATTAAGCAGAACACGAATTTCAGAAAGTCTTGGTTAGTGATGAAATGTCTGCTCAAGTTTGGTGCAAGGCAGAATGGCATTGAGCTAGAAAATACAATTTAATCTCAGAGCGCAAAATTAATGGTGAACGCTTGAATAATTGCGAGTATAGACTACATTCTGGTTGCATAAATTTCAGACGTAGTACAAGGCACTGTGCCAAATGTCGTACACCAGCCGACGGACAAATGTGGACTCCAATAGATTTCGTAGAAATTATTTATAGGTGGCGTGGTTGCATCCAGGACTGTCATTTATTATGGAACTTGTAAGGCGATTCGGATAATGCAATCTCTAACAAAATACATAATAAATCTCAAATAGAAGTAATTAAACTCGAGCACCAGTCTCTCCAACAAAGATATGAATGGAAATGTCGGCTGCACAATTTCTATGCGGTCACGAACATTAACTGAAAGCAGCTTTCACCACAAATAAATATATAGGCAATACGATTAAGCAATAATGGATTGCGTAGGTGGTGGGAAAAATGTTTAAATCAAGTTTGCGAGCTTGAAGTAAACACTAATCCCATTGTATCTAACCAGTCGTCAAACAGCATAGCAAAACTACCGCCAGTCGCACGCACTGATGCGTTTCAGCCTTCCATGATCATCATCAGAGTACGACGGCGAACTGACTAGCGAGGATCAAACCGCACTGCATATGCGGCTCTCACCTCAAGTAGTCTCAGAAACACCGTACTTGACTTGAAATGCCGGCTGTACAGTTCTATGCAGTCACGAACATTAGCTTAAAGCAGCTTCGTCCCAAATAAATATATAGGTCTTGATGGTGAAAATTCTAACTTTCTACAGACGAAGATAAAATCCACAAAAAACACTGCAGATAACACTGTATGAGGCAAAATGGGCTCCCGTGTTAATAATCATTGAGTCTCTGTATACGCTAGAGAAATACTTGAAGCTAAGTCCACTTCCTTCAAATTCGACATAAAATAATACTCTTAATTCTATAATACACCTACAAGCATGATGAGAAAGTAAATCTTAAATCCATTTCGATCAGAAGTCTGAAGTGATGTAAGTATCCGCATCAGATATTAACCGATTTTCATTCAAATTATTCGCGCAGCAGGTCCGAACAAACTGAAAGTTAGTGAAAAATGTAACAACCGATAGAAAGTGTTGACACGATAGGTGGGATGAACGCATCAAAGATCAATTTGTTTCATTTCCGATCCTCGCAAATTTGCCTGTATCAACAATGTGGAACGTCAATCTCTAATAACCATCAGAGTTAGAAATACTAATTATAAGTCTATCTCTTGAATTTCGCAACGTTGCAGTCCCCGATCATTTGCTTCAGAACATAGTTAAGAATGGTGACGAAAAAAGTCCGTGGCGCTGTCTAACCTCTTCGCATAATACCCAATCAGATCATGTCGGTTGCTTGAAGTGTGTCGACCATCAATCCTGTTCTAAAGAGACACTCGTAATTCATGTAATAACCAAAGTGATTTAGGTATGTATTCAGTCTAACATAGGTAAGTTTCTTGAGTATATTCATCATCATCATCAAGTCCAGCCATACAAAAGTTAAAAGTGACTAATGTAACATTGCTATATAACCATAAGGAGTGAAAAAAATTATAAGTGAATTGAGACAAATTAATAGTGAGATTAACAAGAGAGAGAAGGAATACCTTGCAACTATGAGTAAGTTTATCAGGATAACTCACAGAAATGATGCAAACTAAACCTCTACACAACACCATTATGGCCAAGTTAGCATTCGGCCAAGGCGACAAGAGCAATACAGCTTCGTAGAACAGTCACATCACGGAACACTACACGCAGTCTCCTTCGACAATTGAGGTACACTAGTTATTGGAGGTTTCAGAAACACATTCAGTATTTTTTTTACGACATCATCTAGTAATAACATACTTTAATCAGTATTACCAAACCTCGCAGATAACTTTGCCTTACTAAGAAAAGAAAGTTACGAAGATGATTCTACTAGACATCTGCAACAAGATCACCACTGAGCTCGATTCGATGTCATAACGCTAAGGGTTTCTAACCAAGAACTACGATGCACACGACGACCTCATCCTGGCAGACGAGTTGGTCCTATACTACCCAATTTGGATGTAAGTGAATTCAATTATTTCTATCATGTCAAAATCTGCCCGCCTTGTTTCATACGCCAATTTGGTGCTGGAGAGAACAGAACTCTCTTGGGCAATCGAAATGAGGGCACATGAAAAACGTGACCGAGCCAGCGAAGTTGATGGAGCCTTATCTGTTTTTCTAACGACGAGCTCTTATTGTCAGATCCAAAAATACGTTTACGGATGTCAACGTTAGTTGAGTATATTATGTTGTTTGAACGCTTCGAGTGAATCACATGCTAGAGAATAAGTCGGACTCTGGCTAGGATTAAATTGCATAAACACTAATTTTACCTTAAGGTAAGATCTTGAAAAGGGGTCTGTTTATCGCCTTCCCTCCGTGGATTACAATGTTCATTTCGATATTCTATCAAAAAGTGATATGTCCACTTTATTTTATATATTATAAACGATATTGCATAAACACATATGATCACATTAAGGTCTAAAACGAATTACCACAACTTAACTACTAGCGGTGGGATTCGTCAAGGCTGCACAACTTACCTCTTTTCCATGCGTTCAGGATGCAGCTTTCGAAGATCTTCTAGTCGGTTAACTAGTCTATTATGAATATGCATGCGATATTATATATATATATTAAATTAGATCCCACTGACTCAACGCGTACTGCTTGGAAGGAACAGATGGTGCACAAAACATTTAAATATGAAATTATTAATGACTTAAAGGGCCTCTGATCATTTGCTTTCGATTAATGCACTATAGATAAGTAAATCGAGTGGTGAGGGGACACCACTTGTACCAAATTCCCAAGAAACTCCATGAAATGGAGCCGGCTTATCCTCTAAAAGGAGTCAGCCGCAGTAAAGTAAAGTAAGATAAGTAAATCTCAATTGTTATGATATACGATTTATCAACATCTGAATATCCATGAGTAATATTACTGCCTACGCCATATCAATTTCGACACAAGTATGATTAAACAAAAACGGTATTTTAATTATTCGCATTTATAAAATAATTTGTTATATACATAATTCTATTTATCATCGAAGTTCACAGACCAGATAATTGAAAAAATAAGGTATAATTCGAGTGTAACGAGACATTTCTCACATTTTACCTGATTTTTATGGCTATTGGGCTAATCAAAAATAAAACTCATTTAACAATTGATACAGAGTAACATACTTTCAACAATTACAATGCGGTTTAACAGTTAATGCTCTAGCATACAAATCAGTTTCGAGAATCTAACATACAACACAATCCAATAAAGCATAAATACTAGGGCCTCTTCACTGAACATCATTTGCTGCAAGGCCATCATATTTTCACCCTCTCCATTCTCTCGATTTGCTGGAGTACGGTACGCCGTGTAATGATCGACATAGTGAATAATACACGGACAAAAGAAGGTAAGGTCAATCCTTTGTATTATTTCGTCCCTCAGGTCTCTGCAGCGTATAACAGCATTCTTAACTTCCTAGTATCATTCAAATTCCGCTTTTCAACTTTCAATTTAAATATACAAAAACCCCATATCTGCATTTTTTTAGCCGGGATCACAAAACGAGTTTAATATTGAAGCACATAACGCTTAAAATTAAAATGGAGATTGGGCTACTTAAAAGTTTCCCGCCAAAAATTTTAATCACGTATATAAAATGAGTTTTCATTTGAATAAAATTAACATCGAAGACAAAATCGAAGATTTAATAACAAAAATAAAGTAGCAGGTTACCACAATGCCTCATGAAGCATATAAAAGAAAACAAATTAGATGCTACGCAGCAAAGTTAGACAGGGCAAAGATAAAATACTTGTTTACTAGAACAAGTTTAAACAACATGAAGACAAATGCCCAATGAAACTTCTGTAAGGCATTGTATACTGACAGGAGATAGAGAAAGATATTAAAAATGTAGTAATTCGAAAGAACACTCAATGTTTAATAACGCAAAAATAAAAGGGCGTAAAAAACAATAAAGATATTTCAGGAAAGAACATGCAGAATAGATATAACTAAAAATCAATAAAACATTTACAACTAAGTGGTCAACGCTTTGTACTAACTTTGAGTGTACGGATCCTGGGTAACAAAATGTGAAGGTTTGTTTGCATCTGTCGCATTAGCATTTTCACAGGAAAAACGACTACGTTTCGTCAAATCTTGATCCAAATCGAAACAATATGGTCGCTTAACAGCTGCACACGCCATTACCACAATTTGCAGTAGGATTAATCAAATAAAAAACCCGCCAAACTTTCTATTTGAAAATAGAAAATTTAAACAATTAATTTACATTGTAAACGTCCCAGCTTCAGGTAAATGCCGTACGACTTTACAAAGCCAGTTTTGGTGACAGTAAGGCTGAGTAAGTACTGGAGGGGCCCTTAACAGGACCGGTATTACGTTCTCCGGTAAATGCCGAGAAGGTTAGTTAGTGTAGCTGTGTCCAGAAGTACTCCTAGACACTTGAGACCAGCTCTGGTTGACTTGGGTTATGGTTCCTTCTGTTTTAGAATAGAATATGCTTATTTGGATTCAAACCACACATGTTCCATCAAATAATAAAATTAGAATATGTACAATATCAAAAAGCTTATATTACCTGTGGGTAAAACTGAGTATGAATTTCTCTGTGAATTGGATGAATTATTTGGCAAATTGTTATGTAATCCACAGAACGAAAGCAATTTCATTGATCTACCTGATACTTCGGGAAACCAGGATCTAGGACTTGATGAATTGATAAAATTGATGTTAAAAATCAAATAAAAAAACAAAAAGTTCACCTTGGTATTTCGATTGATAATCTGATTCAATTACCCTTAACATTTAGGAATGTGCTTTGCAACTTTATAAATAGAATTTTGAAGAATGGGAAATTACCAATCGATATATTAACGATAGTAGCAAAGCCGTTGCCAAAAGTTAGTAAGCCAACTTGCGCCAGTGATTATAGATTAATCTCTATTATCCCTTCGTTTTTGAAGATAATAGAACGATTGATACTTGATCATTTAGAACGTATGTTGCCGGCTGATTTTGATATGTGCCAACACGGCTTTACAAAAGACAGGTCGACAACTACTAATATTCTCTCTATGTGGAAACATGTAATTACATTAGATGAGAAAAAGTTAGATGCATTAATTGTATTTATAGATATCTCAAAAGCTTTTGACTCTATATCTTTTGATGCTATTTTGAATGCGATTAGTTTGTTGAATATTGATCCGAATATTTTTAGATTACTTAGATACTATTTATATAATCGAAGAATGAGTATTCAAGTAAACGATTTGATATCAAAATCGAAAACGAGTAACGAGTGGAGTTCCACAGGGATCAAGCTTGGGGCCAATTTTATTTAAAATTGTATTTGCAAATTTGGAAACTAAGATCCTTAACGGTCGAGTTTGCAAATTCGCTGATGATTTAAAAATAATCTTTCCAATTGATCCAAAAAATGTCGAATTCTCCAAAAATAATGTGACACTAGATTTGTATGATTTAAGTAGATACTTATTAACACTAGGGCTGAGAATAAACAGTAAAAAGACGAGAGCTTTAAAAATAGGTAACAGAACTGATTTCAATTATGTTTATTTTCGTGATGCTGAGATTAATGATATTTTTGAGATTAAACTTATACAAGAAATTAAGGATTTAGGCATCACTATTCATTGCACGGCTTATGCTGAGAGACATATTGAAAGGATAGTAGGCAGTGCCAAGAACAGATGGGCACTAATAAATAGAAATATTTTATCGAGTGAAATAAAATATAAAATGTTTATAATATGGATTAGACCGATATTAAAATATGCTGCCGCTACTTGGAATCCTTTAACAAAGGGTTTGTCTAATAAGATAGAAGCTGTACAAAGAAAAGTTGTGAAACAAATAAGTCCTATCTCCTGCACTATATATGCCACTAGATTACAGTTTGTATCATTGCATCCTTTATGGTTTCGGAGGATGTGCTATTGCATAAAAGTTTTCCATTTGAACCAGTGGACTGGTGCCTATATGAATCCAATAAGAAAGAGTCATGAAATTGGAACTAGATCTGGTCATTTTGCAATATCTCTACCATTGGTGAGGAATGTTGCGAGCAAACTATTCTCTTTTTCAAAAATTTACAAAATTTACAATCAATTGCCAAAGGGGCTTAGAGAAACGCCTCCATCTAAAATGTCTCTTAAATTTTTATCTACCGAACTAGAAAAAGTGTTCAATCCTGCTGATATTTTTAATTTTGATTATGATAATACTTTCTCGTGGTTAAATAAAAGGCAGGATTAATTGTTTTCAGCAGCATAACTTCTCGATATTCTATCTTCAAGTTTTGTACTATTAAAACTGAAACGTTATGCATTACATATCATGTTAATCAACAATGCATACAATCAATTATTAGTCATGGTTCCCTTTTTTGCATAATGTTACACTCGAATAATACATTAAATTTTTCCTAATTTTGATGAAGTATCTATCACTCTTTACAGCTGAACTTTCTGATGCTGATAAATTGTACAGTACAACTAATTGCACATATATATGCGATGTGATATCTTTTTATATTGTACAGTTTCTAATTTTATTACTTGATGGAACATGTGTGGTTTGAATCCAAATAAAGATATTCTATTCTATTCTATTCTATTCTATAATAAAATTAGAAAATGTACAATATAAAAAGATATCACATCATATAAATATGTGCAATTATTTGTACTGTACAATTTATCAGCATCAGAAAGTTCAGCTGTAAAGAGTGATAGATCTTCATCAAAATTAGGAAAATTTAAGGTATAATTCGAGTATAACATTTTGTAAGAAAAAAGGGAACTATGACTAATAATTGATTGTATGCATTGTTGATTAACAAGATGATATAATGCATTACATTTCAGTTTTAATAATACAAAATTTGAAGATAGAATCTCGAGAAATTATGTTGCTGAAACACAATTAATCCTGTCTTTTATTTAACCATGAGAAAGTATTATCATAATCAAAATTTAAAATATCAGCAGGATTGAACACTTTTTCTAGTTCGGTAGATAAAAATTTAAAAGACATTTTAGTTGGAGACGTTTCTTTAAGCCCCTTTGGCAATTGATTGTAAATTTTGTAAATTTTTGAAAAAGAGAGTAGCTTGCTCGCAACATTCCCACCATTGGTGGGTTGACTTGAATAGAATAGAATAGAAAATCTTTATTTGGATTCAAACCTTACATGTTCCATCGAATAATAAAAATAGAAAATGTACAATATAAAAACATATCACATCACATAAATATGTGCAATTAGTTGTACTGTACAATTTATCAGCATCAGAAAGTTCGGTTATAAAGAGTGATAGATTCATCATCAAAAATAGAAAAATTTAATGTATTATTCGAGTGTAACATTATGCAAAAAAGGAACCATGACTAATAATTGATTGTATGTATTGTTGATTAACATGATATGTAATGCATAACGTTTCAGTTTTAATAGTACAAAACTTGAAGATAGAATCTCGAGAAGTTATGCTGCTGAAAAACAATTAATCCTGTCTTTTATTTAACCACGAGAAAGTATTATAATAATCAAAATTAAAAATATCAGCAGGATTGAACACTTTTTCAAGTTCGGTAGATAAAAATTTAAAAGACATTTTAGTTGGAGGCGTTTCTCTAAGCCCCTTTGGCAATTGATTGTAAATTTTGAAAATTTTTGAAAAAGAGAATAGTTTGCTCGCAACATTCCCCACCAATGGTGGAGATATTGCAAAATGACCAGATCTAGTTCCAATTTCATGACTCTTTCTTATGGGATTCATATAGGCACCAGACCACTGGTTCAAACGGAAAACTTTTATGCAATAGCACATTCTCCGAAACCATAAAGGATGCAGTGATACAAACTGTAATCTAGTGGCGTATATAGTGCAGGAGATAGGACTTATTTGTTTCACAACTTTTCTTTGTACAGCTTCTATCTTATTAGACAAACACTTTGTTAAAGGATTCCAAGTAGCGGCAGCATATTCTAATATCGGTCTAATCCAAATTATAAACATTTTATATTTTATTTCACTCGATAAAATATTTCTATTTATTAGTGCCTATCTGTTCTTGACACTGCCTACTATCCTTTCAATATGTCTCTCAGCAGAAGCCGTACAATGAATAATTATACCTAAATCCTTAATTTCTTGCATAAGTTTAATCTCAAAAACATCATTAATCTCAGCATCATGAAAATAAACATAATTGAAATCAGTTCTGTTACCTATTTTTAAAGCTGTCGTCTTTTTACTATTTATTCTTAGCCCTAGTGTTAACAAGTATCTACTTAAATCATACAAACCTAGTGTCACATTATTTTTGGAGAATTCGACATTTTTTGGATCAATTGGAAAGGTTATTTTTAAATCATCAGCGAATT
>JAQBSW010012339.1:0-17079 GCA_029291075.1 Eudiplozoon nipponicum | reverse complement strand
AGAGCCGCATATCTAAATTTGATTTCGATATATATTCAATGCGGTTTGATCCTCGATAGCCAGTTTGCCGTCGTACTCTGATGATGATCATGGAAGGTCGAAACGCGTCAGTGCGTTGCGGCTGGCGGTAGTTTTGTTATGTTGTTCGAAGACTGGTTAAATACAATGGGATTGGTGTTTACTTCAAGCTCGCAAACTTGATTTAAAGAATTGTTACCACCTCCCGCGCAATCAATTATTGTTTAGTAGTTTACGTAATGGTTCAAGTAAACGAACTAGCCATTTAGCTAGTGCATAAAACGGAGAATTTACCATTGATAAAATTGGCCTCATAGGACAACCTCTTTTGTGTGTTTTTGGTAATCCGTACATTATTTGTGTAGATGATCCAACTGGCTTGAGCTTCTGTGCAGTGGCCTCATCAATAAATCCGGCATCTGTCAAAATCTTAATTTCATTAATTACTTTGCGCTCCACCTTGTATATTTCATCTGATTTATCGTCTAGACGTGTGAATTTTGTATTGTCATTTAACACGTTTTCCATCTTTTGTACGTACAAAACAAGATTATGGTATCTTTTGATGTTACGTCTTTGTTTACAAATGTTCCAATTGATGAAACCATTGACATTATAGTCAAAGCGGTAGAACACGATATATTACCA
This sequence comes from Eudiplozoon nipponicum, assembly GCA_029291075.1. Classification (NCBI taxonomy): domain Eukaryota; kingdom Metazoa; phylum Platyhelminthes; class Monogenea; order Mazocraeidea; family Diplozoidae; genus Eudiplozoon; species Eudiplozoon nipponicum. The sequence goes on along the minus strand of JAQBSW010012339.1, from coordinate 16,413 downwards.
TCGCCGGTGCCAGGTCAAACTCTACGCAAGCTTATCTTATTATGCACGAAAGACGTACGATTTCGTTTTAATGGAAACATCTACAAACAGACTGATGGTGTCGCAATGGGAAGCCCCTTATCTCCAGTGTTGGCTGAGATTTTTCTAGGGCACCTAGAAAATACATCATTAAAGAGTGACATAAGTAAATGTGCTCAATATATACGGTACGTGGATGATATATCTCTTGTACTTAAGAACAGGTCGCAATCACGAACATTGCTTCAAAGTTTCAACAAAGCACATAAGAATATCGGCTTCACGTCAGAGCACGAGAAAGATGACTGTCTGCCTTTCCTTGATGTACTGTTAAAGAAAGAGACTAATGGTAAATTAAACAGAACAATTTACCATAAACCAACATGGTCTGCACAGTATTTGCATTAAAGCAGTTTTGTGCCATTTCAATATAAATTATCAACAGTTCGTGGTTGCTTTTCAAGAATTGACAGGTTGGTTAGTCAAGATTCTAAAGAAAATGAATATAATAAAGCAATTAACGATTTAATGTCTAATGGCTATCCGAGACAATTAATTGAATCAATTATTAAAAGGGGAGTTAACCAGAAACAGACGTACTATGGGCCAGAAAAGAAAACCGTCTACCTAAAAATCCCATTTAAGGGGGATGCAGTTTCCCGAATGGCACAAAAGAAAGTTGAAGCAGCATTGACACACACATTTAATGCAGCGAAACTATGAGTGTTATTTAGGGTAACACACTTGCCTTTACCAGCAATCAAAGAGAAACAGCCGTTAATGTTGATATCAAATATTATTTACCAGTATACATGCGCAAGTTGTCGATCAACTTAAGTAGGCCGATCGACCAGACGGTTAATTACTCGAATGAGAGAACATTGCAACTTGAACGCCTGTTTTAAATCAAATGGCGAATACACGTCTGCTATTGCGCAACACATCATCGAAACAACGCACGTATGTTCTCCAGACGTAGCATTCAAAGTAATGACTAAATGCAAAACAAAAGGGAGCTAGCCACATACGAAGCCTAATGGATAAACAAATTGCAGCTGGATTTATGTAAGCAGAAGAAGCACGTACAAGCATTGAGCTTGAACTGGATGTGACGTACGCAATTGGATTGGTTTCTATTTTTCACACTCTCTCTATGTTTCACATATTTCTATCTTGTTTTGCTTTCCAATTTAAATATAAAGATATGTTCATGAGTAGATATTTGAGAAGACCATGCGAAAGAAAATTTTCTTATATCTGTTAAAATTTCTTTTTGTTTTTGCACATAAAAAGGGTACAATGGATATATATATATATATATATATATATATATATATATATATATATATATATATATATATATAAAATCGGGTACAGTCAATGACTATGTATTTCTTACGCGACACTGCGCCCCGAATGCTTAACTTGGAAAGAGATTAGATGCGAAAACAGAATAATTAAATTACGGCAATTCGTTTTATCAGGAATATATTGTGAAGATCAAAATTTTTAGAATTGAACAGAGAGATGAAATGGCAACTGCAATTGGCTAGAGAAAATTACACTAGTCAGGTACAAAATTCAGAAACCCAAATTACGCACTATTCAAATTATATACACTCCAACTTATTTAATGAAAGAATGTTCTAGAAATTAAACGAATATATTCTTTTTTAATGTTATTCGTTGCAATCAGCCATAGTGGTTTAAATTTATCAATAATTGTTGCTTTATTTTTGTCGGAGGAAATATCTTCTTCCACATTATTAATTGAAGTCGTAATAGCAGTATTGATAGTAGAAGTAGTAGTAGGAGTAGGATTTTTGTCTTTAATACTGCTAAATTTATCAGTGTTAGATTTTATTTTAACACTGACTATTAGACTCTAGTTGTAGCAACAGATACATTTCGCATAACCAAATTATAATTTCCTTAATCTCCAAATCCTTGAGTTTTCAATATTTAAGAAATTATTTTGCATGCTTCAAATTAGTTTTGTTCATTATTTCAAATTAAATAATTAGACTACGTTTTAATTTTTTTGTATACCCTTATAAGTTTTTATCATTCACACTACCTGACTAAACATATAAAATAAAACTATTCATGTACGATACTACAAGTGCTGGAAGATTATTAATGAAGATTTTCCTTCTAGCAAGATACTGAGTTCGAAAAAAGAGGTTTGTCTATCGATTAAAGTTAATGGTCATCTGTGGTCTAGTTTTTGGACTCTTGCGTATACAGACCCATATTCTGATTAATGAACAAGACGTGCCAAGATACAGAAAAAAATCAAATGTTTTATAGACTTTATAACGGCCACGTTTAATCACAAATCAATAATATTTTGATGAATATTTTGTGTCTTGGTGATTGGTCTAATTATACAAATTGAATCAATAGGACAAACGGTACCAGAAAATGATTTCAGCCAGTAATGCACGAATAGCAATTTCCCTTATCAAGTTTAGGAATATCAAGTAAGGCGAAATTGGCCTTAATGGTAATTGAATAAAAGAAGGTGGCCAATGAAAACAAACATGATATACATGCTTGACTCTAATCCAACTTTGTAAGATATGTGAAGAGTTGAGCAATTGTTGAAGAATATTGGCCACCAAGGAAATACCACTACAGTCGTTATCTTTTTACGTATTCACAAACATTGGAAAACCAGACACCTTTTTGTTACTAAGCACAAGCGAGACAGTTGACTGGTGTTCGACTTCAGGACACTCGGAGGTCATCTGGTTGTCTGGTTGGTTACGTGGTCCCGGCTAACAGATTGACCATGTCGGTACATCTGTCTAACGTTAACGCTGGATTTCCAAGGTGATTTCAGCATGGAAAGAAACCTAGCGTAAAAAAGAAATGCTGGTTTTTGCCCAAATCCTATTGATTTATTTCTAAGTTAAATTTTTGATTGGCAAATAGTACGCACAATCTGAAACAGAAGAATTTCATGAACAATTTCAACACCTGTACAAAGAATAACTAGAGAACATTCGACCAGATGATGTGGCTTAATAGAAAAACACAAATTTATGTACAGCTTTACATTGTCCACCTTCAATTTCGAATTAACAGCAAATTTATACTCGTCGCGTCAGCTGTCATAAAATTTGTATTTTTCGACTATCATCAAATCGACAAAACGCTTTGTGTATCTTCCCAATTTTATAACCTTCCTTAAATGAAACATTAGTGTAAATGTGAAAAGTTCAGTTTAGGTCAAGTTGCAAATTGTGTTGTACAAGCGAATTCTTATAGATTTCTCTTAATTATTAACTTGTCTTTTAGGGATCATATCATGCAATATCAGGGAGAGTGGAAATTAAGCATTAAGCTCTAGATAATTATTCTTTACTTCTGCTTAAATGATATGACAAATGGAAGATTAAAAAAATAAAATCTTCACATATTGAATTTCACGCCGTTGAACATTGAGAAAACGAACGAGTCACTAGTTATTCTAAATGCATTTTAAACAATCTGCGAAATATATTCGCAATTTTAATATATGAAATTCGTTTAGAGTTCATAATTTAAATTCCCATCAGTCAACAATTATAAGACAAAAATATCACATTCGGGACAGATCAAAAACAGATGTTGTGCTACCGAAGTTGAAAGCGTGAATTACTAAAAACGTTATTTGAATCAAGTTAATTAGCAAAATCAGGATAAACGAAGGTGTAACCGAGGGTATTCGAAAGTTTCGAGCCCCACTAGAATCTGAGAATACGGCGAAAATAAAATATTTATTTTGGTCAAGTAAAATGAGAAAAGTTGATGTGCAATATCGTGCACCCGATGTTATTTTAGCAGAAGAAGTTGCCAATTTAAATTAAGTTTAAAAAGGCGACTTCAGTACAATTCCGCTACGTCAGGTATTTCCATCATTTCAATATAAGGCAAAATGATTATGGTTTTGGATGATTTCACCAAAACTTAAAATAACAGCCAATCTGCCCACCTGCTACTGTAACAAAATGCTTATCCTTTGTCACGATCGATATTAAGATTAAAATTTTATTTAAAATACTGACGTTATTCAATTAAACTTGTAAAATTTGTCATTCGTAATTTAAGCAAGTCTGCATAAAAGCGCATACATAAAAAGAGTTTCATAAGAATGCAAATGTGTAGCGTTTGAAAACATAAAGTTATTACACGTAAACAAATCAATAGAGGTATCTTTCACGTTACTAAATTCTATCATCTTAATCTCAACGTTGAACTAATACAGTTGGATTTTCTTCTTCCATTCTTAGTAGCATTCACAAATATTTTTACAATTTATGCAGAATTTTCTTGCAAATACTGTACCACAATTGAAGGAAGAAAATTGTGCTTTTAGCAAAACTAACCAGTAGGGTTTATTCTGTTTAGTATGGATCCCCTTCAATCTATTCTATATGATGAAGAGCGTAAATTTAACAAAGTTAGACAATGTACTTCCGTAGAGTGCCTACATAACGTTATTAAATGGAGAAAAATATCTTTGCGATCCTGTTCAACATATAATAAGAGAGTAGAGAGATTCTATTGTTATTCAATATGCATTTAATTTATGTTCAAGAATAGAAACTCTTTTAGGTTAGATAATAATTATAAGTGAATCTTCGTTGTCTCCGATGCTTTTAGTGCAGGATGTACAATATTCCATTCCTCGTTGTGAAAAAAATTATAAAATTACCGTGGTGGATACAAATAAATCAAGTTAAATTTTAAAAAAATTATGTAAATCAAATGATGGGTATGTCATCCTTATTACAACGTCCCGGATAAAATTTACGGTTGAATTTAATAGAAAAAATGACAATAGCCAAGGAAAAATTCAATTCCTACCTTGCTAAATGTTGTACAGTACCTGTACAAATTAGTTCATAAAAAGAATAAGGCAAGGTGCATAGGTATTTTCAATGTAATGTGAATGATTTATGTGTTGCATTTTAAAGAAACTAAGCACTAGAATTATTACCCTTGAATTTCATTTTTGATAAATTTATATCTAAATTGGATTGAGTTTGCTAAATGGATCAGGGAAATAGTAAAGATTTGTTGGGCACTTTAACTAACTGCAAGTTTATCAGGATATCAGCATGAACATAGGCCTAAATTAAAAGTATGGAAATTCCGTATAAACAAGATTGTAGTTTTCAGTTAAAAGAGCTAAAACTATGGGTGAGTCAAATATTAAAACACAATTAACTTAATTCCCAATGCGATGGAACATATGCAAAAATGGAGTGCAGGATTCAAAAACGTCAAATATCGCTTCACCGACCAGAATCTTTGCGAACATCACAAATGTCAGATAATGTTTGGTTCGGTGAATTAATTTATATACAATTATGTATTAGGTGCTAAGCACCTAATAAAAATTAGTTCAAATTGGACCAGGAGGGTATTCCCAAATAAACATGAACAAAAGGTGTAATTTCATGAGCATATTCATTTCGTGATTATTGCCGTTTCAGCAGTAGAAGCCAGTATTACCCCTATGCCTACTATATAATTGTGTGGGGAATGTGGGAACATTGGACAGCACACAAATTACTCACCAAAATATATAGTGGACATAGTGCGTAATACCGTCTCCATTTGTTGAGTCGTCCGTAAGCACGAGACGAATGTGCATATGAGATAATACCTACAGTGCATGCTGACTTTAGTTTATCCTTCTGGTCATATTTTGACTAATTCGTAACTAAATGCGCAACACCTAATACAAAAATGCATAATAAAAAAGTCAGTTTGAATGGTCCATCTTAGAACAACGACAACGAAAATGGTTTTCTTTTCCAATAACTCCTCTGGTTGAAATCAAACGCAAATTAGTTCTTTAATTAACAAAAATATTGGAAGGATAAAATGCAGCAACAACAGATCAACAAGAATTATTTGTACATGTTCACTTCAAAACCTAGTTTTCTCCAGAAATCAAAATAAATTAGGAGATATGTGGCAAAGTCGCCAGTTACAATCAAGTATAGATGCTCATTAGCCAAGTGAACGTTAAGTATAAAAGAAATTTCTCAAATTGAGGAAGTGTGGATTTGAGCAAAACGTTAAACTATTCATTCAGGAGGAAGCAAATTTAGATACTAATTTTAATAGCGCTTAAGAAGGTAAAGTAATAATCTAGAAGGAAATATTTTTGGACCTAAAGCCGTGAAATAAATTTTAAAATTTTTTGATCAGTACGTGCGAGTGACGGTGATTTTGCTAAGTTGCAGACGGGTTAGAAACAATGGGACTGGAATTTATACAAAATTCACCAACTTGATTTGTAGAATTTTTATCAACACCAGGGCAATTGCTGACTGGTTAACTGTTTAATTTATATAACTCTCAGGACTGCTGTCAAAATGTTAATTTCATGCTTGCATTTCCAGTCCAGCCGAGTTTCTGCAGAATTGCTAGAATTGAGAACCGTCTATCGGATTTCCGGTTTGATTCTTGCCAGTAAGTTTGCCGTTGCCCTCAGTTGATGAACATAGATGAACATAGCGCATAATTGTATGTGGCTACCTGGAACTACGTGTTCCACGTGGTTAAATACAATAGGATTGGTGTCATTCTCAAGATCGCAAACTTGATTCAAATTAAAGTAACATCCAATTCATTGGTTAAAAAGTTTTTTTGTCGAAATAGTGTGGATTATTGCTTACATGGTAAATCTGGCATGAACATATCAACGATTGTGTTTTACGGAATGGAAATTTTTAAGTTATTCTCGATTTTCAGTTAAATCCAATGACATTTTTAAAAGCAAATTGTTCACGCTTATTTGAATATTTCGCGAACAATTGAATGTGCTTATAAAATTACATTTGTGCGTAAAATATTTCTAGCTTAATCCTTTTACTTAATTCTTCTATTAACCTGTCAAAATCTAAGGTTTTCTTTGCAAATTGCTGACTATTAAGCGTTGTAAACTGGCCCAAATTTAATAATAATCAAGTAAGCACAGTGGGCCGTGGTTCGTTTAACCCGGAAGAGGACAAGTTCAACCCAATCATTAGAGGTATGAGACTCAGATCAACATCAGATTTGATGGGCCCGTTGGTTGATGCTTTTTCCTTAAAAAGCAACTCTAATGCCGCCTAAATATGCAGTTTAGTATTTTGAAACGTTATTTTTGGCTACTATGAAACAGTTTTCCTCATCTTTTGCTATAAAATATCTGAAATTCTGTTGGATAAGCTTTTTTGGAAGTCGGCGAGTCCTACCTACATGGTACCTATTTAAACTATTGCACGTGCATGATTAATTATCACTGAAAAATTTAATGAAACGCAATTCATCGTCTACTTTTATATTTGGGTGACATTTAAAAAAACACTTATTTTTATTATGCTTCCGTTTCTTATTGCTTTTAAAGTGTATCTAGTTAAAATTTCTGATTTTCGTCCCATTTAAATGGTTTAATAACGCGTATGGGGATTTGGTTGGGTGAAGCTTAAATTTTCTTTTGCTGTTTGTATTTTATGTTTGCTTCAATAGACCAATCAGGATATTTGTTTTATTTGAAATTTTGTAGAACAATTTCAGTTCTAAACTATGAAATTCATCGAAAAGATTTCCGTGATTCTCGAGGATGAATTATGTGGCAAAATCGTTAGCTAAAAATTGGAAGAGTGCTTCGATGATAGATAAATTTCAGTTAATGCCTAAGCTTTAAACAAAAAAATGATGTCCAAATATTAACACGTAAAGATAAGACAGTACGTTAAACTAAATTTTTTCACGTTTGCATGTAAATGGAATTTCATGGTCCACGTTATTCCAAAGAGGGTAGCGCAATATGCGAAGGCCTTTTCTAAAAAGAACCTGTAATCTTAGCAAATTTCTAATTTAAGCGTAGTAAATCATTGCTTAAAAACAATTGTATCATCCTTAATTCGCTGGTACATGAACAACAAAGTTTAAATTTTATTGTATACAAACAGGTGGAAGGCATTTCCAGATTTGCAGCTTTTTTTGATGGGTTCTCACTGATCTCGTGACTCTGAAGCACTGCTTGTCCGGCAATAAAATGGAATAAAGATTTTCCAATGCTTTTTTCGAATTTTCGGTAATTCATTTCCAGTCCCATCTTCAAGGTAAACACCATACTTTGTGTGTGTATGTGTGTGTGTGTGCGTATGTGTTTGTGAGGAGGTGTGAGTATATAGTTTCATATATACATGTGAGAATGAGAGAATAGTAATTAAGGCCGCCTATTGGGAGAGATAAGGAAAATAATTTAGGAATTAAAATAAATATAAATAGATCTGTCTTGAATGAGGATATTACGTTTACCAAAAGTTGTTTGCTCTGTTAGCCCTGAAGATGGTGCTGGAAATGAAGTCCTGAAAATTCGGAAAAAAATCCGAACGCCTTTATTCAAATTCATTTCTGGACAATTTGTGTAAGGAGAGCTTTAGTGTCACGGGCGCAGTGACAACCCATCAATCAATTCAAAACAAGTAGTGCACCTGGGAATGTAAAGGAATCAAGATAATACCAACCTAGGAGTGCTATTCGTTGCCCCACAACCGTCAATTGTGATATCAGTTCGAACTATGACAGAAATATGCAAATTCAAATTCCTTTTAAGGAATGTAATAAGGTTAAATGCATTTGTTTGTATACGTGTCAGTGCCTTAGCTTGTGTGTAACCGCTTTCTTTTCTCAATTGCATAATATATGCGTTTAAGAAAACTTAATTAACCAAGCTTTGCAGTTATTTTTATATTAAATAACAGACATTGAAACCGAGCTGTCTTCTTGTGAAAAGTAATTGGGCTTTTTTTACTTTGTCAGATAAATCTTTTATTTTTAACAAAAACAGTCTTCAATAAAAAATGTATTTTTCAATTTACATAAAAATGGCTGAATCAAAATTAGAAATAATTTGGGATAATGTTTTGCTTCAATATATCTAGTGAAGATACAACGATGATACAAATGTAAAAATGGATGATCAATGTATTAAAAATGGTATCGTGGAGACTACACGTTACTTTATGCAATTTATTATTTAGTAAATATATAGAGCGCTAGGTCTGCTGAGTAGATACCAATCTGCTTTTATATCAAACCACATGGAACTTTAAACGATAGGCCTGAATCACACAGGATATTATTCTATTTCTTCTTAATAATTGTATTAATAATAATACTATTAATAATGGCTTTTATGTTGAATTCAGACAAAGTGCATTTCTTAACTGGAATTGGCACAATTTTTATCTTAATAAAGCTTTTGTAATAAAGGTTTATTTTTCAATTATTAGGTCGATAATCTAATGCTCTTTTAACAGGAATTTCGCCACCTACTCTTTTTTTCACCTAAAAATCTAAGTGGTTTTTAATTTTTACTATTTGGATATTTGATACCACCAGTTAAGGCTCTGTGACTAGTCGAACAAAAGGTAAATTAAGTACGGTTACTTGTGTGTACACATGTGTGCAATTACAGTCTATCAATGTAACATATGGGTCAACTAAGTAGCAATGTTAAAATTGCAATGAATATATAGTTTTCAAAAGCGAGATTGTCAAATTTGGTCTGCACATGGTTTGCATTATATCAGTTTCGTAATCAACAGTTAGTTGCTTTTTAGAAGAATAAATTTACTGGTTAATCCGTATATAAATTATTCTAAAGCAAAAGATGATCAAATGTCTAATTGATATCCTTGGGAATGAATTGATTCCATTGCTAAATGGTAAAATAAAATAAACAGACGTGTTTAGAACAAAGACGGGACAATCGTCTGATACAATCTATTTAAAAGGCACCTTTATCACGTACAATGAACGCGAAAAAAAGAAGTGGATTTCAGACGCAAATGTAGTGCAGTTACACAAGTAGTGTTATGAAATTTTCAAATTTTGATTCCTCAACAATTAATAGAAGCAACAGTTATTATTTATTTGCATACAAGCGTAATTTATCGATCAACTTACGACCAGATGGTTAATAACCCCAGAAAAAGAACTTTTTAAATTTAACGCCTGTAATAAATCAAACGTTGAATATTCTTTAGCAGTTGCTCGACACATAAATGAAACCCTGCACGTACGTTTCCATGATATGGTCTTTATGAAAATATCTAAACGCATTTACAAATATGAGTTTGTAATTTATGAAACGCAATGCATAAACGAATTACAGCCTAATTTATACGGGTGGGCACTGAGCCTGAAATGGATGGAGCGTTCCCATTGCCACACACACTTCCTCTCGTTAAAATATTCTGCTATTTTAACTTTCATATAGAAGACTGATGGCAGGAATTTCGTGATTGAAGCAGGCCGCAATGGCTATTCATTCAGTAGACCAGTTTTGTTGTTATTCAGAATTCGAATTATTTTACAGAATTTCTATTTGGCCGGACTCTAACCGGGTCACATTTACTTCAGACTCTGCGACGCAAACCACTGAGCCAACCATGCCTCATACTATGCCAAAGTAAATGTCATATACCAACTAATGTTTAAGTTAGTTTTAGGAGATTAAAAATAGGTTCCATCTGAAAGAAATGCTAACCACAAAGATGAAGTGTGGTATGATGTAACCATGTATAAGAAATGGGATTGTGAAGTAAATGTTCCTCAGTTAGAGTCGCGCCCACGGTAAATTCTGAATAATACTCGAAGACCTCTAGATAATTACGAAACAGGTCTACTGGATTAATAGTTCTTGCTACCTGATGCAATATTTAGTCTCTAATGACAGAAAATCTATACATATATATGTGTCATGTAAATTTTAACTTGAATATTTTTGAAACACAAATTCTAGAATATTTAAGTGAAAGAGAATTTAATTTCTTCAAGCATCATTTGTGATAAACTTTATGCTATTAAATAATTTAACTTAATCTTTACGTTCAACTGCGATGCCCAAAATCTCGATTCTATGGGTTATTCTTAATAATAGCTTAAATTTCTTGTTGCAGGTTCATCTTTTTTAATTAAATTTATATATTCGAGTTTTCCTATACAGGATGCACTATAGCAGATGCACTACCAAGTAAACAAAATTATTTGCATGAATATTAAACTTTATAAATTCAACACCGATGATTTTATTCAATTTAGAGATTTTGGTGTTAGGGAACGTAAGAGAGAGCTAAGAAAATTTACAAGTTGACGTGATAGAAATTTTGATATATTTGGCATCTAAGGAATTTACGTTGATTAGATTAGTTCATTTATAGCTGATCGTGTAGTAGATAAGGTTCATTAATGAATTCGTATAATTTTTCAGAGAATTTAAATTAATGGGAGCTAAATGAACGTGACTGGTCGGCAAGCTTGGACGAATTGTCAATGTACACCAATATAGCGATACCCGAAGCGCTGACATTTTGTCGTTGTCTCATCGATATTCGCTTGTTTATATTAGAAGGATATAAAATCTCGATTGGACACATTATGAAGATTATGAACATTTGCATTGCTTTAACTGACGTTATATATAAGAAAGAAATTTATAAGCGTATGAATGTTTTTTCAATTCATTAGACATTTTCAGTTCATTATCAAACATCTTCACGTATTACATTGGAATTTTTTATATGTGAACCATTTGAAACATTTTGACGATATATAAATTGTTTTGAATCATCGAGAATTTTATGTAAAATTTTTTTAAAGAATTACCTAATCACATGTGAGATCTAAAAATAACGATTAAAATAAAACCAACCATGGTATTGTCATTTATCGAGTTCAAATTGCTTACACACCGTCCAAAATTAAAATGTGTTGCTTGGAAGTTTTCTTTCTCGGGTGTCCGTCTTAATTTAAATTCAAAACATCCGTATACTAAAAAAATCAAGAAATTATCATCAATGAGACCTAGAAGTATTAGGATTCCAGATACAACACATAAAAATATCATACATAAAATATCACAAATATTTAGTTCTACCAGGTACACTCCTAAGATAATATATACAATGATTACAAATGAACTTGTTAATTTTAATTATAATTGTAATTAATTTAATTTAGATAGAACAAAAAAGCATCACAGAATTGTGGTCATTGAGTAATCTGAACTAAACCCAAGATTAAATCCGTGATATTAATATACAGTATATTAACAAAAATATATTATAATAATATAATATATATATATATATATATATATATATATATATATATAATATATATTATAATATATATATGATAATATATAATATAATATATATAATATAATAATATAATATAATAAATGAAAACTGATTACTAAAACACATCCGAATTAAACAAACATCTTTTTCATGACACCAACTGCAATAATGCCAGCGAATTCATACACCAAATTAAGGTAAGAAAATGGGGCTTTGGTGAGGACTGCATTGAAATATAGAAATGAAGCAATGTCGAACCTGCACGTAATGCGCTGAAGACTGTACATACAATAAACTTAGTACTTGTAAATTGCGATAGTTTGGCAACGCTTTTCCATAACTAGTTAATTACAATAAGATTGGCGTTTACATCAAACTTGCAAACTCGATTTTAGGATTTATTACCGCACCCGCGCAAACAATGATAACTTAATTGTATTCTATATATATATATATATATATATATATATATATATATATATATAGGTATATATATATATATATATATACGGCGAAAGCTTTCAAAATGCTGTAGACTGCATAGAAATTGTACAGCTGAAATTTACAGTCGAGTACAATGTATGCAAGATTACTGGAGAGGAGATCCGCGTATCTAATTTTGCTTACTATATATATGCATTGCGGATTGATCTTCGCTAGTCAGTTTGCGGTTGTACCCTGATGATGATTACTGAAGTTCAAAACGCGTTATTACGTTTGAATGACGGTAGGTTTGCTATGTTGTTCGACAACTCGTTAGAAACAATACTATTTGTGTTTACTTAAAGCTCACAAACTTGATTGAAACATTTTTTACTACCACCCGCACAATCAATGATAAACTGTGGCGTATTTCAACGCATAGCGATAAGCAGTCGTGTTAGATCCACAAGTTTGACTGGAAAAATAGCGCCATGCATAAAACAGCAATGAAAATATCGACTGGCTCTATTTGGAGCACGACACTTAATACCGTTAGAAAACTAAATTCCGTTTCAAACTTGAGTCTATTTTAATTGTTTCTTGCAAATTTTTAAATATCTAATCACCAAGCATGGCCAAACTAAGCTCACTACGTATCAACATGTCAACCGTGAAGTTATAATCAATGAAGATAAATAAATGTCACGTAGATTTTAGGCATAGAAAAAATAAAGTTTTGTGCCAAAATTTATGTACAATTTAAAATAAATATTGTTTGTACCATGTTTATGTTACAAATGAGAACGTTTTTTATATACTCACATTACTTTTGCTTTAAATGTCTAAAGATTTCTGTTTATATAGCGAAGAATTTTTTCAAAATTTACATCTAATCAATTAATATTTGCTAGAATAGACAATGATGTTTATGACATTGCTTCATATTTAATATATTCTTGTACATTTTAGCGTATATTATCCACGAAACGGGTATTAAGATCACAATTTAAACTCTACAAAATTCACCTATAAATGCCTGTAAATTTCCGTGTAAATAGATTTTGCATTACTGTGTTGTACTTTACAAATAAAAAATTCAGAATTCTGAGAAGACAGAACTTTACTCTGAAATAAGGGAATTCCATTTCATTTTGCATGAAGATAAGGATTATCATCCTAGACATCAAGAAATATGTAATAATCTGATTGATGATGTTGATCAATAAATTAGACGCAAAATTAATCACACAGTATGCTTTCTTATAGAAATAAAAAAGTCGGCTGATTTGCTTAAAAAATTGTTGTAAAAATTCATATTGTATATCGTTTTTATCAACTCTAATCGCTCGATGACATGAGTGATATTCATTGGATTAAACAAACTAAATAATTTGCTGCATTACAGAAAATCAATAACAGCGTCATCATAGTTTACCGTCGAATTCGCATCGCTATATTTTATATAACCTATAGCGCAAGGGGTAAGCAAACTGTGTATATATTTCTAATTACACTGTTTTGCTATTTGCTGTTTAAACGACCAGTTTCATTAAAATAAATCAAGGGTGCGATCTTGATATAAAAACCAGTTTCATTATTTACAAACATTTACCAGTATAAACCAAGAATTGTATAGTGTAGATAAGGCAATTCATTCAGTAGATCTGTTTCGTCCTTACTGGGAACTCATCACGTACTGGCCAATATTTGCCGCGGCCAGGACTCAAACTTAGGCACGTCTTCTGCACAATCGGTTGCTGTAACCACGGAGTCATCATGCCGTATACTACTCACAATTCTCAATTATATTCTAGCTAGTGTTTCATGGTTAGCCTTACATTTATGTGTGGCCTTTGTGGCATACCTTTGAATATAAAGTTCCAACTAAAAACCCGCACTCCATCATTATATAACAGACACCACGCCACCTGGTTACGTGGTGTCCGATTGAACATCAATATAATGAATTGACCAGTTTAATTGACTTTAGCCAAGAAGTGAAGTCTTGCCACCAGCCCCAGTATTGGAATGGGAATTACAAGAATACACTGTGTGGAAGATAGCGTCTTCTTCATTCGGAGCTGCCCGTGGTTGCATCAACGCGCAAATCAAAATCCGCAACCCGCCATCACGGAGTATCATGTCATTCAGCCAAAGCTATGGCAAAACTCCTACAACATGGTGTATGCAAAAATTAGATGTGAAAAAGCCAGTCTCTCGAATCCGCGGCTTAAAATGTAGGCCTCTCTTATTAAACAAAATTAATTGACACACTAATGCCGAAGCTGATATATTTCTCCATTAAATTGGCAGATCATATTTTGAAGCTCTTCTAAATGCTTCACTGGAGATATTTATAACGGCGATGACCAACCTGTTGTCCGTGTCACCAGTAAGCACGAAATGAATGTGCAAGAGTTTATACTTTCCGTTCTTGCTGTCTTTGTTTTATCCTTGTGGTCATATTTGAAATAATTTTTTACTAGATGCGCAACAACTAATTCACAATTGCATATATATATATATATATATATATATATATATATATCAGTTCTCCGCCACAAACAGTATCTAAAATTTATATATTTAATTGAATGGTGATACGATTACCACGAAAATTTCATAACTTTTATCGATCAAGTCCAGAGTATATGGATTTGCTGAAGTTCCAAGTGTACAGAAATAGTTGTATAACTCAATATATTGGTAAAATGTAGCGTACGTTGAAATCCATTTTATAGGTACCATGTACCTTTTGGCAACCCATATGGTTAAACGAACATTGGTTGTGCGGTGGTGATAACACCACAGGTAATCAAGGTTGTATTAGAGATGTAAAGTGTACTGACATAATAGCTATATTATGGTACTTTGCAGACTCCCCATATATAAATATATATATATATATATATATATATATATATAAAACAAGAAACAGCAGTAAAAACGAGTCAGATTTGTTACCACTAGTATAATCAATTGAAAACCCAAAATGTATAAATATGTATGATTGTGTAAGAGATGATTAGTATTCACGAAATAAATGGCCTTTATCCACTTTGCTATTTGTGTTTTCCTAATTATAAGAATATATATATATATATATATATATATATATATATATATATATATATATATATATATATATTATAGAGAGTTGACTTGAAAGTCGTATTGTCAAACACTTTATATGAAGTTAGCTTCACAACTGCAGGTTTGCACATTCATATAGGAAATTTTACCGTCCTATATTCCACATTCCTCACGACAATATATAGTTAGTAAAGGACGTAACACCTGCTCCCACTGATGAATCGCCATTATGCACGAAATGAATATGCACGAGACTATACTTTCTTTTCATGTTGTCTTTGCTTTATTCTTGTGGTCAAATTTAAACTAATTATTTACTAGGTGCGCATTACCTAATACACAACTGTTATCTGCTCATTGCAGTACTTCAACTAATTTACGTGTGCCCGTTCAACATGCATTCCTAATACACTGTTCAACTTTAGAAATAATAAATTTTGATTATTTTATAGATTTAATTTACAAAACTTTAAAAAAAGTAAGATTGTATATAGAAAAAATGTTATATTGGAATTAATTTATAAAAAAACCCAAAAGATTTAAAAAAGTTCACTTTCAAGCTAAGATCCGTTCAAATTTCTAAACAAAATCAAAGACTCACGATTTATTTGTATAATTCGTAAATTTTTTTGACATTTTTGCTTGCGTGAATTTTTATAAAAACAAAATGATGCCCTACTATGTGTAATATTTGTTTTTCAAAGCACAATTCTAAAATTTAGTTGCATTAATTTTT
>JAQBSW010012338.1:0-17079 GCA_029291075.1 Eudiplozoon nipponicum | reverse complement strand
CATAACCAGCTGTTCTTAGCTAACAATTGTGTAGCATTTTTGAACAGTTCTTTGGTATTATGCCATCTCTGAGGCAATGTTCGTGTACATATTTTTATGCAGTTACCTTTGATTTTAATGTATATATATTTTACATTATAATGTATTTCTCACACATGACATTACACTGCCTATTTTGGTATGACCAGCTACTTAGAGCTAACGCTTTCGTGTAGCAACACTAAGTAGTGATCAGCTTCATATCATGGTACAGGCCACTTTCAATGCATATCTCAACTTTATCTATTTCACAAAGACCACTCTACAAATGTCATGACTACAACGTCGAGCACTCTAGCTCCTTTGGTCGTATACAAACACATTGACAACGATCCAACCTGCTTAGGTTTTTAACTTAAACCTGGCAAATTCAGAGGCGATTTACCTCGAAATCTTCACGCTGCGGCTCCAAAAAACTTACACTGCTCTATTTTGCCTCACGTGCTATGACCGTCCACTAGAGCTAACAATTTGTGTAGCAATTCCTAGTGGTTACCTGGCATCATATAATTGTTGAAGCAACCAACAAGCATATTTAAGCCCAGCACTTATGGTTCATCATATTTTTGCTTAACTTGGTTCGAACTCTGTCATGCATTTCTTATCTAGCCTCGCAGAGAGGAATATTTTTTTCTTTTTTTTCAGAGAGGAAAGTGTTGTAACGACACAAATCAATCGCCGACATATTGCGTAAATTAAATTCAAATTTATTTACGTTGCACCAATGAGAAAAAAGCAAATTGCCGTTTAACCACGTCTAACCACGTTTAACCAATAGTATGCAAGTACACATATTGCATGCTATTTAAGCACGGTAATTTACCATGCAAGTCAGTTGTGGCATTTGCCTTCTACCTGCTTCACGCGTGTGCGTTCTGTCGGTTGTCAATACGTGTGCGCTCTGTCGGCTGTCAATACCTACTCATCCTGTTGCGGGATACCGGAGAGACGAGCCAATTGAGTGCAGGACCTGCAGGACACCATCCACAACGCGATCACAGCTCAACCACGGGAGCAACAAATCAACCAGAGTCCACCCAAGGCTCTAGGACATCTTCAACGCTGAAGACTTCAAGAGAACGCATTACCCGGCCCTCTTAAGGGCCCCCATATCAGTAACTAATCTCTATTCAGAGCACCTTAACCGAGTTTGTAACGTCGTACGGCATTTACTTGAAGCCGGGGCGTTTACACATGGGTGGTCAAAATAAAGTACAAATTTGCATTAACACATTAGCTATCAAATATGTAACGATATCCTTTCTTTGTTTGATCACTTAGCAAGTGCAAAAATGATACACATTCAAAAGTTAAGCAGTAATTAATTTAATGGTGGGTGTTTAAATACAACACATATTTTGCATGAATTTAATCGAACAGTCTGTCACAGGCTCAGCTAAGCATCTGAACTATTATAGGTCGATTTATCGAGACAGTCAATCTGTCTATATTCACTACTGCGCCTTTTTCGTTAATATTCTAAAAACATCATATTACAGTCATAACAACTTACTTATTCTAACAAATTGAACACAAATTATACTGAGAAATATTCTTAGACAAGCCAAAAATTAACGGCTTATACTTTTAAAAACTTGTTCGACCCGTCAGGCAATGTTTGGTTTCAGCATACGACCCATTAAATTATGAAGTCAGATAAAACTGAAAAAGCGCAAGCTTCCATCGACAGACGCGCATCTTCAAGTTAAATATACAACGACAACTGAAAACAAGCAAATTTCTATCCTCTATTAATTAAACTCGTGGCTTTATCTCTTATTCATCTACACAAAACAATAGTCTTTTGATTCTGATATTATTTGTGGCGGAGAACTAATATATATGAATGATTTTATCAGTTATTGCGCAACGAGTAACAAATTAATTAAAACATGACCAGACGAATAAATTCAAGACAGAATGAACAGATCGTATAATCCATTGCACATTCGTTTCGTGCTTACTGGCGACTCATTAGTAGGAGCCGGTAATACGCACTTTAATCACCATATATTTGGCTGAGGAATGTGGGAAAATAGGACGGTACAATCTTCTATACGAATGTCTAAACCTACAGAAGTGAAGCTAACTTCATATGATTGTACGTGATACCAAATCAATGGATTTCAAAGTACGTGAGCTTATCTGCTTCGGAATCTGGTGATCTAACCACTGAGCCACCCTGCCGCACACTACACACAACTTTTAGTCATATAATAACTAATGTAACACGGTTAGCTTCTTTAGATGGAACTCATATGGCATATATATAGAGCCAAATTTCAAACTAACCATCCACATCTCAGAACAGAAACCACACTAGATGGGAAAGTGGTATTGAAATGAACATTTATATAATTCAACGAACATTGGTTGCGCGGGCGGTGATAACATTTATAACCAGGGTTGCGAACATACATTTGTCAGAATAGACTAAGAATTGTATAGTGTAGAAAAAGAAATTCATCCAGTAGATCGGATTCGTTTTCAATGGGAATTCACCACGTACCGTTCAGAATTTGCCGCAGACAGGGCTCGGACCTGGGCATATCTGCTTTAGAATCTGTTGTTCTAAGCACTGAGCCACCATACCGCATGCTAAATTCAATTACCATTTATATACTAATTAATTTTTCTTGGTTAGTCTTTTCATTACTTGGAGTCCATTTTTCAACAAACACCTCTATTCTGTCACTAAATAACAGACACCATGTTACCTGATGAGGATTGTTGTATCGAACATTTATTTCAATTAGATCAGTTTCGTACATATTATGAAATTACGCGTACTTCAACTTTCTATCTATCTATCTATCTATCTATCTATCTATCTATCTATCTATCTATCTATCTATCTATCTATCTATCTATCTATCTATCTATCTATCTATCTATCTATCTATCTATCTATCTATCTATCTATCTATCTATCTATCTATCTATCTATCTATCTATCTATCTATCTATCTATCTATCTATCTATCTATCTATCTATCTATCTATCTATCTATCTATCTATCCATCCATCCATCCATCTATCTATCTATCCATCCATCTATCTATCTATCTGTCTATCTATCTATTTATTTATTTATTTATCTATCTATCTATCTATCTATCTATCTATCTTTCTATCTATCTATCTTTTATTATAATCAAGGTTGCGGTCTTGATATAAACACCTGACCCATTAATTACTTACATATGTCAGTATAAACTAAGAATTGTATAGTGAGAAAAGGCAATTCATCCAGTAGACCGGTTTCGTCCTTATTGGGAACTCATCAGGTACTGGCCAGAATTTGCCGCGGACAGGATACGAACCTGGGCACGTCTGCTTCGGAATCTGGTGCTCTAACCACTGAGCTATCCTGCCGCACACTACACTACACACAATTTTCAGTTATATACTAACTAATGTAACTTGGTTAGTCAATTTTTCTTTTTAGGTGGAGCTCATATGGCATCCATTTAGACCCAAAGTTCCAACTAACCATGCCCAACCTGTCATTACTGAACAGACACCACATTACATGGGGAAATGGTATTGAAATGAACATTTAAATAATTAAACGAACATTGGTTGCGCGGGTGGTGATGACAATTATTATAATCAAGGTTGCGGTCTTGATATAAATAAGGACGAAACCGGTCTACTGGATGAATTGCCTTTTCTACACTATACAATTCTTAGTTTATACTGACATATGTATGTAATTAATGGGTCAGGTGTTTATATCAAGACCGCAACCTTGATTATAATAATTGTTATCACCACCCGCGCAACCAATGTTCGTTTAATTATATAAATGTTCATTTCAATACCACTTCCCCATGTAATGTGGTGTCTGTTCAGCAATGACAGATTGGGCATGGTTATTTGGAACTTTGGGTCTAAATGGATGCCATATGAGCTCCACCTAGAGGAAAATTGACTAACCAAGTTACATTAGTTAGTATATAACTGAAAATTGTGTGTAGTGTAGTGTGCGGCAGGATAGCTCAGTGGTTAGAGCACCAGATTCCGAAGCAGACGTGCCCAGGTTCGTATCCTGTCCGCGGCAAATTCTGGCCAGTACTTGATGAGTTCCCAATAAGGACGAAACCGGTCTACTGGATGAATTGCCTTTTCTACACTATACAATTCTTGGTTTATACTGACATATGTAAGTAATTAATGGGTCAGGTGTTTATATCAAGACCGCAACCTTGATTATAATAATTGTTATCACCACCCGCGCAACCAATGTTCGTTGAATTATATCTATCTATCTATCTATCTATCTATCTATCTATCTATCTATCTATCTATCTATCTATCTATCTATCTATCTATCTGCCTATCTATTCATCCGTCTCTCTACCTATCTATATATCTATCAATCTATCTATCTATCTATCTATTCATCCGTCTCTCTATCTATCTATCTATATATCTATTCATCCGTCTCACTATCTATCTATTTATCTATTCATCCGTCTCTCTATATATCTATATATCTATTCAACCGTCTCTATATCTATCTATCTATCTATCTATCTATCTATCTATTCATCCGTCTATCTATCTATCTATCTATCTATCTATCTATCTATCCGTCTCTCTCTCTATCTATCTATCTATCTGTCTATCTATCTACCTATCAGTCTGTCTATCTATATTCTCAGTCTCTCTATCTATCTCTCTATCTATTCGTCTATCTATCTTATATTGGTGTGTTTATATATTTAACTATCTTTTTACCTATGTATGTATATATCTATATTGAAAAGTTGTTTTGCAAAGTGGATTATGTATTGTCATTTAACACGTTACGTACAAAAGTGGATTAATTATAAGTACCTGGACTGTGTTGTTAAACTTGTAATGATGGACCAACTGAAAAAGGCTACTGATAATCCTATACAATAGGATTGATGTTTACTTCATGCTCGCAAACTTGATATAAAGTATTGTTACAATCGCTTATGCAATCAATTATTTTTTAATCACATGTCAACCGAAAACGAAAATCCTATTAAATCAACACATGTAGGTGGTTTACCGAACGTTGCAGACGTTTTTCCATTGCAACCTTAAAGTAGTATGTTATATGCCCATTTCTGTTGGAACAACGATAAAAACATTTCAAAAATAACATAAATGAAAGGCATTCAATCAATAATGCGTTTATCTTTTGGAATATCAATATTAATATTACACTGGTTACGGTATAAATAAATTATATTTAGTGTTAGACACGTAACAAAATGATAATATATCAATTTGCATATCTATATTCAATAAAATTTATAAACACAAATTACTTTGCATAACGACATACTGCAGTTTGGTACTTGACATCGCGGCCAATAAAAATTTCCAAGACGAAAATTTCGTCATATGGTCACGTAAATACAAACAACCATCGATCGGACACTAATAAAAACATCCATTTTGCATAAATCAATAATTACTTGCTAAAGTGGAACCAAACTTTTAATCTATATATCTATGTGTTTGTCCACCAACCTATATAAATTTGTATCTATAGATCTATATATCTATATATTTAACAATATATTTATATATATATATATCCATCCATTTATCTATATATTTCTCTATACAGCTATCATTCCATCTGTCTATCTATCACCTTTCTAATTGTGTGATCGTCACCACTGCCTAGGTATGGGGGAAGAATCTTCGTTATTTCTCTTATTTCTAACTATTGCAGGAGTTCGGACATGAGAGCCAACCTTTTTAAAAACTTTACCCATGTAAGGTTGTGTGCAACAAGCACCTTTAATATTTTGGTTATTTAGAGTCATTAACTATATAAGACCTTCATTTTTATTGCATAAAGAGTCTCCTGCCTTACGACCAGAATGTCATGCTCATCTACTAACAGACTGTTAATTTTGCAGCCCTGCATTGTTTAATAAAAGAATTAGAATTCCTTTCATCATTTATACCCACGATAGATTTTCTGCTCCATGCCAAATTAATTAAGTTGGAATTGTGCTAATTTAGTCAACGTAATTAATTTAAATGGCGCTTACTAATTCTTGCCTAGTTGAAAAATTCAAATTAATATTCCACTACGGGGATTTTCCTCTTAGCGTAATATTCTATTGCAGTTTCAAAATATTTACACCTTCTTTGTTTGTCACTGATTATATGCATACTATTGTATAATAACAGTAATAAGGACAGTTAAATACTGTTTGTTGCGAAGAACTAATATATATGCAAGTATGTATTAGGTTTTGCGAACCTAGTAACAAATTAGTTCAGTTGTGACCAGAAGGATAAACCAAAGGCAGCATGAACGGAAAGTATAATCTCATGCACATTCGTTTCGTGCTTACTGGCGACTCATCAGTAGGAGCCGGTATTACGCCTTTTAACCACTATATATTCTGGTAGAAGAATGTGGAATAATAGGACGGTACAATCTCCTAGACGAATGTGTAAACCTGTAATAGTGAAGCTAACATAATCTGAAGTCAACGACAATACGACTTCAATGCTAACTCACACTATATAATATATATACCGAGTCTGTAAAGGATACTAACACTATGGCCATTGTGTTAGTAACTGATACCTTTTTTGAAATCGATGAGTACCGGATACTAACACTATGGTTTCCGAGTCGGTACATGATACCAACCTGATGGATATAAATTTATGCTAAAGTTCACCCAAATTGAGAATTACAACAATTTCCGAACACCTGTTACTCCAGTTAAACCATACACTCTGGCCTTCATCGATATCAGTTATCACATTTTGCGGTAAGCATGACATCATTCAATTCAATATATTACAGTTAAATACTGTTTGTTGCGAAGAACTAATATATATACAGGTATGTATTAGGTTTTGCGAACCTAGTAACAAATTAGTTCAGTTGTGACCAGAAGGATAAACCAAAGGCAGCATGAACGGAAAGTATAATCTCATGCACATTCGTTTCGTGCTTACTGGCGACTCATCAGTAGGAGCCGGTATTACGCCCTTTAACCACTATATATTTGGTAGAAGAATGTGGAATAATAGGACAGTACAATCTCCTAGACGAATGTGTAAACCTGTAATAGTGAAGCTAACATAATCTAAAGTCAACGACAATACGACTTCAATGCTAACTCACACCATATAATATATATACCGAGTCTGTAAAGGATACTAACACTATGGCTATTGTGTTAGTAACTGATACCTTTTTATATCGATGAGTACCGAATACTAACACTTTGGTTTCCGAGTCGGTACATGATACCAACCTGATGGATATAAATTTATGCTAAAGTTCACCCCAATTGAGAATTACAACAATTTCCGAACACCTGTTACTCCAGTTAAACCATACACTCTGGCCTTCATCGATATCGGTTATCACATTTCGCGGTAAGCATGACATCATTCAATTCAATATATTACAGTCAAATACTGTTTGTTGCAAAGAACTAATATATATGCAAGTATGTATTAGGTTTTGCGAACCTAATAACAAATTAGTTCAGTTGTGACCAGAAGGATAAACCAAAGGCAGCATGAACGGAAAGTATAATCTCATGCACATTCGTTTCGTGCTTACTGGCGCCTCATCAGTAGGAGCCGGCATTACGCCCTTTAACCACTATATATTTGGTAGAAGAATGTGGGATAACAGGACGCTGCAATCTCCTAGACGAATGTGTAAGTTTGCAATACTGAAGCTAACATCATATTGTCAATGAAATAGTTATTGGTAAATGGGGTGTTGTACTGTAACGGTAAAACTTTCACACACGTTTAATGTGTTGATGATGCAAAATAATATGACATTGGTAGGCCAAATACTAAAAATATGACAGGCATATGTGCATAGATTGTGGGAATACTTTAAAGATATCAGTTAAATTAAGATGCAGTTGTGGGTAATTCTGTTTTATTTAAGTTGCTGAATTACCAAACCAAATATGATATATTATATATAATATTCTTATCTCTATTATATAACCATTTTTGTTTATATATATATATATATATATATATATCACTATGTTAGTATAACATAAGTTATAATTACAATTACGCACGTGATTTTTCCGAATGTCGAATCATTTCTATCAGCCAAAACTTCACTTAAGACCCGAGATATATTTTATCAAAATATATTGTATAATCGACGAAACAAAATTGTAGAAATTATTTCAAAGAAATTTCACTAATGGCGGCCGCTGTTTATTTATATATATCGGCTAGGTTACATGTTCAAATACATACGTGCCTATGTTTATCTGTTTTATTTTATGGGTTATACAATTTAAACAATAATTGATTGCGTGGGTGGTGGTAACAATTCTTTAAATCAAGTTTGCGTGCTTGAAGTAAACAACAATCCCATTGTATTTAACCAGTCATCGAACAACATAACAAAACTACCGCCATTTCTCATTGAGTTTCAAAGAGATGTCTGAGATCTGGTCATACTTATACTGATGAATTGAGATTTAACCAAATACTATAATCTTGATATAAACACTTGACTCATTATAAACTAATAATTTTATATAGTAGAAAATGCAATGAATTCAGTAGACTGGTTTCATCCTTAATGGGAACTCCTCCCATTCTGTCCAGTTTTTGACGCGAATAGTGCTCAAATCTGGGAACGTATGAATCGGAATCTGGTGTCCTAACCATTGAGCTACCCCTTCGCACATTACCCATAATTGCTTCCTATATAATGAAAACGGTTTCTTGGTTAGCTTTTTTTAAATCCGAGCGTATATACCATCTTTTTAGGCTCAGAGTTCCAATTCACCATCCCGAAGCTGTAATAATTGAGCAGACTCCACACTAAATAGCCAATTTGTATTGAAATGAACATTTATATAATTAAACAGACATCGGTTGCGCGGATGGTGATAACAAATACTATAGAAAATGTAGCATTCTCGATATAAGCACCTGGCACAATAATTATAATTTGTCAGTATAATCTAAGCATTGCGCAGTGTAGAAAGGGATAATTATCCATTTGACCGGTTTCATCATCATTAGAATCTCAAAAAGATTTTGCCGCGAACAGAACTCGAACCTCAACACGTCAGCTTCGGAGTTTCGTTCCCTAACAGCTAAACCACCCTGTCCTACATTTCAGATTTTTAGCTAGGAACTAACTAATGTTTCTTGGTTAATCCCCACTTCCGTATGTTGTGTGATGTCTGTTCAATAATGAAAGATTGGATATGGTCAGTTGGACGTTTGGTTCTAAATGAATGCCAAATGAGCTCAACCTAATTCAGAGGCTAACCGAGAAAATGTTATTTAGTATATTGCTGAAAAATGTGTGTATTATGCGGCAGAGTGGCTCAATGCTTAGAGCCTGAGATTCCGAAGCAGTCGTGCCCAGATTCGAGCCTTGTCCGGGGCAAATCCTGGACCGTTCCTGATGATTTTCAGATAAAAATAAAACATTTCAATTGTATCAATTACCTATTCCAAATTATAAGATAATGTTCATGGATCAGGAATATATGTCAAGCTCGTAAACTAGATTAAATTAATTATTGTAAACACCTGTGCAAAAAATATTCATTTTAATATCACTTTCACAGGTAGTGTGGCGTCTGTGCAATAATGAGTGAATGTGAATAGTTATATAATTAAACAAAAATTTGGTTGCGCGGGCACTTTTTATTATCTTCCATAATATCGAGTACAAATGGCTATTCTCTTAAACTCAAATGCATACACAAAAATATCCAAATATGCTGATTTATATATATATATATATATATATATATATATATATATATATATATATATTCACTAAAACAGCGGTGTGCCAAAATTCCAAAAAAGAAACTTAATAAACAACCTAGCAAACAGAATCAGGAAGATCTGCTCTGAACACAAGATTGAGGAAGAACAGGGCTACCTCAGAAAATTTTGCTAATCAACAACTACCCAGAGCGATTCATTGATGTCAACATCAGACCACGGCAGATTCGCACTAGAGAGGATACCATCAAGCAGGTTTTCCTAAACTTGCTATTTAGAGGCGACGTACCAACCTCAATAATTGCACGGCAGCTGAATAGAATGTCTAAGGAGAATTTTCCCAGTGTTATAGTTAATATGAGATATAGATATATATATATATATAGTAATGAATGGATATGAAAATATTTAATTGAGATCTGGAAGGACCTCACATGGTTACTTTTTTAGATATGCAGATTTCATATGGCGTGTAAACCTAAATATATATGGATGAATTTAATCGAGTTATATAAAAAGTGGTAGGAAATCACATGGTTGCTTATATGTTAATATAAATATGAATAATATATATTAATGTATTTTTTGTTGAGACATATATATGAATGATTCTATATATTCATATAAGATGTACGGTGAACTCGCCTATTTGCTTATATGTTTATACAGATATGCGCATAATATATTTGGATGGATATATAGACTCTTATATAAGATGTGTAAGTATCTCACATGGTTGCTTGTGTGTTTATATATATATATATATATATATATATATATATATGACAATATTTAAATGTATGTATTGACTGCAATAATTTATTATTTGCGGGGCTCACATGGTGTCGTATATGATTTACATTTTATATATAGTTTATATTTAATGGATAGATACCTAATCATAAAAAATGAGGGAAGAACTCACATGGTTTATTAAAAGATGGTATATATAGTATTTGGTCATATATATATATATATATATATTACAGTTAAATACTGTTTGTTGCGAAGAACTAATATATATATAAGTATGTATTAGGTGTTGCGAACCTAGTAACAAATTAGTTCAGTTGTGACCAGAAGGATAAACCAAATGCAGCATGAACGGAAGTATAATCTGATGCACATTCGTTTCTTGCTTACTGGCGACTCATCAGTAGGAGCCGGTATTACGCCCTTTAACCACTATATATTCGGCTAGAAGAATGTGGAGATAATAGGACAGGTCACAATCTCCTAGACAGAATGTGTAAGCCTGCCAATGAGTGAAGCTAGCATAATCTGAGAGTCAACGACAATACGACTTCAATGCTAACTCACACTATATGACGAATGTGTAAACCTGTAATAGTGAAACTAACATAATCTGAAGTCAACGACAATACGACTTCAATGCTAACTCACACCTATATAATATATATACAGAGTCTGTAAAGGATACTAACACTATGGCCATTGTGTTAGTAGCTGATACCTTTTGAAATCGATGAGTACCGGATACTAACACTATGGTTTCCGAGGTCGGTACATGATACCAACCTGATGGATATAAAGGTATGCTAAAGTTCACCCAAAATGAGAAGTACAACAATTTCCGAACACCTGTTACTCCAGTTAAACCATACACTCTGGCCTTCATCGATATCAGTTATCACATTTCGCGGTAAGCATGACATCATTCAATTCAATATATTACAGTTAAATACTGTTTGTTGCGAAGAACTAATATATATGAAAGTATGTATTAGGTTTTGCGAACCTAGTAACAAATTAGTTCAGTTGTGACCAGAAGGATAAACCAAAGGCAGCATGAACGGAAAGTATAATCTCATGCACATTCGTTTCGTGCTTACTGGCGACTCATCAGTAGGAGCCGGTATTACGCCCTTTAACCACTATATATTTGGTAGAAGAATGTGGAATAATAGGACGGTACAATCTCCTAGACGAATGTGTAAACCTGTAATAGTGAAGCTAACATAATCTGAAGTCAACGACAATGCGACTTCAATGCTAACTCACACTATGGCAGATGTGTAAACCTGTAATAGTGAAGCTAACATAATCTGAAGTCAACGACAATACGACTTCAATGCTTACTCACACTATATAATATATATACCGAATCTGTAAAGGATACTAACACTATGGCCATTGTGTTAGTAACTGATACCTTTTTTGAAATCGATGGGTACCGGATACTAACACTATGGTTTCCGAGTCGGTACATGATACCAACCTGATGGATATTAATTTATACTAAAGTTCACCCAAATTGAGAATTACAACAATTTCCGAACACCTGTTACTCCAGTTAAACCATACACTCTGGCCTTCATCGATATCAGTTATCACATTTCGCGGTAAGCATGACATCATTCAATTCGACATATTACAGTTAAATACTGTTTGTTGCGAAGAACTAATATATATGCAAGTATGTATTAGGTTTTGCGAACCTAGTAACAAATTAGCTCAGTTGTGACCAGAAGGATAAACCAAAGGCAGCATGAACGGAAAGTATAATCTCATGCACATTCGTTTCGTGCTTACTGGCGACTCATCAGTAGGAGCCGGTATTACGCCCTTTAACCACTATATATTTGGTAGAAGAATGTGGAATAATAGGACGGTACAACCTCCTAGACGAATGTGTAAACCTGTAATGGTGAAGCTAACATAATCTGAAGTCAACGACAATACGACTTCAATGCTAACTCACACTATATGACGAATGTGTAAACCTGTAATAGTGAAGCTAACATAATCTGAAGTCAACGACAATACGACTTAAATGCTAACTCAACCTATATAATATATATACGGAGTCTGTAAAGGATACTAACACTATGGCCATTGTGTTAGTAACTGATACCTTTTTTGAAATCGATGAGTACCGAATACTAACACTATGGTTTCCGAGTCGGTACATGATACCAACCTGATGGATATAAATTTATGCTAAAGTTCACCCAAATTGAGAATTACAACAATTTCCGAACACCTGTTACTCCAGTTATACCATACACTCTGGCGTTCATCGATATCAGTTATCACATTTCGCGGTAAGCATGACATCATTCAATTCAATATATTACAGTTAAATACTGTTTGTTGCGAAGAGCTAATATATATGCAAGTATGTATTAGGTTTTGCGAACCTAGTAACAAATTAGTTCAGTTGTGACCAGAAGGATAAACCAAAGGCAGCATGAACGGAAAGTATAATCTCTTGCACATTCGTTTCGTGCTTACTGGCGACTCATCAGTAGGAGCCGGTATTACGCCCTTTAACCACTATATATTTGGTAGAAGAATGTGGAATAATAGGACGTACAATCTCCTAGACGAATGTGTAAACCTGTAATAGTGAAGCTAACATAATCTGAAGTCAACGACAATACGACTTCAATGCTAACTCACACTATATGACGAATATGTAAACCTGTAATAGTGAAGCTAACATAATCTGAAGTCAACGACAATACGACTTCAATGCTAACTCAACCTATATAATATATATACGTAGTCTGTAAAGGATACTAACACTATGGCCATTGTGTTAGTAACTGATACCTTTTTTGAAATCGATGAGTACCGGATACTAACACTATGGTTTCCGAGTCGGTACATGATACCAACCTGATGGATATAAATTTATGCTAAAGTTCACCCAAAATGAGAATTACAACAATTTCCGAACACCTGTTACTCCAGTTAAACCATACACTCTGGCCTTCATCGATATCAGTTATCACATTTCGCGGTAAGCATGACATCATTCAATTCAATATATTACAGTTAAATACTGTTTGTTGCGAAGAACTAATATATATGCAAGTATGTATTAGGTTTTGCGAACCTAGTAACAAATTAGTTCAGTTGTGACCAGAAGGATAAACCAAAGGCAGCATGAACGGAAAGTATAATCTCATGCACATTCGTTTCGTGCTTACTGGCGACTCATCAGTAGGAGCCGGTATTACGCCCTTTAACCACTATATATTTGGTAGAAGAATGTGGAATAATAGGACGGTACAATCTCCTAGACGAATGTGTAAACCTGTAATAGTGAAGCTAACATAATCTGAAGTCAACGACAATACGACTTCAATGCTAACTCACACTATATGACGAATGTGTAAACCTGTAATAGTGAAGCTAACATAATCTGAAGTCAACGACAATACGACTTCAATGCTAACTCACACCTATATAATATATATACGGAGTCTGTAAAGGATACTAACACTATGGCCATTGTGTTAGTAACTGATACGTTTTTTTGTTAAGTCAGCTTCACTGAGTACAGGTTCTAACACTATGTTGTCCTATAGTGCGGTTTAGCATTGATAGCCGTACCTGATCGTTGACTATCAGATTATGTTAGCTTCACTATTACAGGTTTACACATTCGTCAGGAGATTGTACCGTCCTATTATTCCACAATCTTCTACGAACACCTGTATAGTGGTTAAAGGGCGTAATACCGGCTCCTACTGATGAGTCGCCAGTAAGCACGAATCGAATGTGAATGAGATTATACTTTCCGTTCATGCTGCCTTTGGTTTATCCTTCTGGTCACAACTGAACTAATTTGTTACTAGGTTCGCAAAACCTAATACATACTTGCAAGTATGTATTAGGTTCTTCGCAACAAACAGTATTTAACTGTAATAAATTGAATTGAATGATGTCATGCTGACCGCGAAATGTGATAACTGATATCGATGAAGGCCAGAGTATGGTTTAACTGGAGTAACAGGTGTTCGGAATTTGTTGTAATTCTCAATTTGGGTGAACTTTAGCATAAATTTATATCCATCAGGTTGGTATCATGTACTGACTCGGAAACCATAGTGTTAGTATCCGGTACTCATCGATTTCAAAAAAGGTATCAGTTACTAACACAATGGCCATAGTGTTGGTATCCTTTACAGACTCCGTGTATATATTATATAGTGTGAGTTAGCATTGAAGTCGTATTGTCGTTGACTTCAGATTATGCTAGCTCTCACTATATACAGGTTTATACATTCGTCATATAGTGTGAGCTAGCATTGAAGTCGTATTGTCATTGACTTCAGATTATGTTAGCTTCACTATTACAGGTTTACACATTCGTCTAGGAGATTGTACTGTCCTATGTATTCCACATTCTTGCGTACCAAATATATAGTGGTTAAAGGGCGTAATACCGTGCTCCTACTGATGAGTCGCCAGTAAGCACGCAACGAATGTGCATGAGATTATACTTTCCGTTCATGCTGCCTTTGGTTTATCCTTCTGGTCACAACTGAACTAATTTGTTACTAGGTTCGCAAAACCTAATACATACTTGCATATATATTAGTTCTTCGCAGCAAACAGTATTTAACTGCAATATATTGAATTGAATGATGTCATGCTTACCGCGAAATGTGATAACTGATATCGATGAAGGCCAGAGTGTATGGTTTAACTGGAGTAACAGGTGTTCGGAAATTGTTGTAATTCTCAATTTGGGTGAACTTTAGCATAAATTTATATCCCTCAGGTTGGTATCATGTACCGACTCGGAAACCATAGTGTTAGTACCCGGTACTCATCGATTTCAAAAAGGGTATCAGTTACTAACACAATGGCCATAGTGTTAGTATCCTTTACAGACTCGGTATATATATTGTATAGTGTGAGTTAGCATTGAAGTCGCATTGTCGTTGACTTCAGATTACGTTAGCTTCACTATTACAGGTTTACACATTCGTCTAGGAGATTGTACCGTCCTATTATTACACATTCTTCTGACCGAATATATAGTGGTTAAAGGGCGTAATACCGGCTCCTACTGATGAGTCGCCAGTAAGCACGAAACGAATGTGCATGAGATTATACTTTCCGTTCATGCTACCTTTGGTTTATCCTTCTGGTCACAACTGAACTAATTTGTTACTAGGTTCGCAAAACCTAATACATACTTGCATATATATTAGTTCTTCGCAACAAACAGTATTTAACTGTAATATATTGAATTGAATGATGTCATGCTCACCGCGAAATGTGATAACTGATATCGATGAAGGCCAGAGTGTATGGTTTAACTGGAGTAACAGGTGTTCGGAAATTGTTGTAATTCTCCATTTGGGTGAACTTTAGCATAAATTTATATCCATCAGTTTGGTATCATGTAACGACGCAGAAACCATAGAGTTAGTATCCGATACTCATCGATTTCAAAAAAAAGATATCAGTTTTTTAACACAATGGCCATAGTGTTAGTATCCTTTACAGACTCGGTATATAAATCATATAGGGTGAGTTAGCAATGAAGTCGCCTTGTCGTTGACTTTTGATTATGTTAGCTTCACTATTACAGGTTTACACATTCGTCTAGTAGATTGTACCGTGCTATTATTCCACATTCTTCAACCAAATATATAGTGGTTAAAGAGCGTGGTACCGGCTCCTACTGATGAGTCGCCAGTAAGCGCGAAACGAATGTGCATGAGATTATACTTTCCGTTCATGCTGCCTTTGGTTTATCCTTCTGGTCACAACTGAACTAATTTGTTACTAGGTTCGCAAAACCTAATACATACTTGCATATATATTGGTTCTTCGCAACAAAACAGTATTTAACTGTAATATATTGAATTGAATGATGTCATGCTTACCGCGAAATGTGATAACTGATATCGATGAAGGCCAGAGTGTATGGTTTAACTGGAGTAACAGGTGTTCGGAAATTGTTGTAATTCTCAATTTTGGGTGAACTTTGGCATAAATTTATATCCATCAGGTTGGTATCATGTACCGACTCGGAAACCATAGTGTTTGTATCCGGTACTCATCGATTTCAAAAAAGGTATCAGTTACTAACACAATAGCCATTGTGTTAGTATCCTTTACA
The DNA here is from genome assembly GCA_029291075.1 of Eudiplozoon nipponicum. Classification (NCBI taxonomy): domain Eukaryota; kingdom Metazoa; phylum Platyhelminthes; class Monogenea; order Mazocraeidea; family Diplozoidae; genus Eudiplozoon; species Eudiplozoon nipponicum. Next base: position 388 of record JAQBSW010012338.1, on the reverse strand, counting down.
GACTCGGTATATATATTATATAGTGTGAGTTAGCATTGAAGTCGCATTGTCGTTGACTTTATATTATGTTAGCTTCACTATTACAGGTTTACACATTCGTCTAGGAGATTGTACCGTCCTATTGTTCCACATTCTTCTACCAAATATATAGTGGTTAAAGGGCGTAAGACCGGCTCCTACTGATGAGTCGCCAGTAAGCACGAAACGAATGTGCATGAGATTATACTTTCCGTTCATGCTGCCTTGGTTTTATCCTTCTGGTCACAACTGAACTAATTTGTTACTAGGTTCGCAAAACCTAATACATACTTGCATATATATTGGTTCTTCGCAACAAACAGTATTTAACTGTAATATATTAAATCTTGTTTGTTTGTGTATCATGCGA